>CAICTM010002585.1:0-13368 GCA_903772945.1 Seminavis robusta | reverse complement strand
TTGCTAGAATCCCGAGCGGAAACCAAGGCACGAATGAGCAGTCCCGCGGGATGTGATCCCGCGTGATTGTACGACAATTCGGCACAACCCAGGGAGGGTAAGTAAAGGTGGGTGTAACTCTATTCTAGTTCTTGCTTGCAGTCCGGCTGAAGGAAGAATTTTGTGAGCAGAGAAGGAGGCAACTTTCTTGCGATCGATCTGTTTCAATGGCTTGAAAGGAGAGTTGGACCGGTCTTTCATGTTTTGTTCATTCAAGGTTGTATCTGTGAGCGGTCTTTCGTGGCGGTGCTATTGCTTAGAGCCGATCTTGCGAAGGAAGGCAGACATAGCGACATGTATGTGGGGTATCCATTTCAGGGACAAGTGATGACCTGAGAGATGTAAGATGTACTTGATGTAGGACAGTAGTGGGAACGATTTTGTTTTGTGAGATGGTACAGTTTGACAACTGTGAGTCGAGTCAATAATCGAAGAACCCATGAGGTTTCAGGTTTCCACGCCAGTCAGCGTGGACAGATAGGGATCAGGATCGTTGTCCTCTTTGGCGTGCGGCTGCTCGACAACGAGCGCCGACAAGCGGCGCTCTCCTAGACCAGCACTGCACACTAGTTGAGTAGATGTAGGGTGGTGGAGAACTCGGCATTTACTGAGCCGGCCGTCTCCGCTACCCAGGGGTCCGCTCGTGATTGCTAGAATCGCGAGGCGGGAACCAAGGCACGAATGAGGCAGTCCCGCGGAGATGTGAGTCCCGCGTGATTGTGAGACATTCGGCCAATCCAAATAGCCAAAGGCAGAACAGGGTGGGAGCGTGGCGGGGTGGGAAAAGTTTGGAGAGACCGAGAGGAGGCAAGGTCTCTCGGGAGAATGGTTGGACTAAGGGAGATTATTCCTCGTAGAGTTCCACATGAAGGAGGATCTCTGCGACAGTAGCAGGCGCCTGAGCATGCGGGAGGAACTTGTCGTAGAATCCCGCTGGAAGGTGTAGGACCTTGGGCCAGCATTTTCTGGTAGTAGTGGTGCGTGATAGTTGCGGCCTGGATTCGAAGAAAGCGCAACATGGCGTCGGACCTCACGACGGGAGGCGGGTAAATGATGCATAAGAGTCAATGATCACGAGCGGCACCCCTGGGTAGCGGAGACGGTCGGCTCAGTAAATGGCCGAGTCTCTCCACCACCCTACTCTACTCAACTAGTCGTGCAGTGCTGCTCTAGGCGAGCGCCGCTTGTCGGCGCTCGTCCGAAAAATGTTTTTGGGCGCGAAAGAAAGGGAAGGCGTTGGCAACCAGTCATGGCTTATTCGTGACTTACACAAGTACGTGTTTTTGACACCAAAAACAGAGATCGCGATCTTTTTGAGCTCCTCATCAATCCTTTCGCTGTGTCCCTGCGACGGGTACTGACGATACTAGTAGAGCGCTATCAAGGGGAGGAAGCCCAACTGGGAACGATCAGGCTCCTTGTGACGATCTGATCTGCTTGACCACCACCATTGCTGCCATAATTCAATGAGTTCGAATCTTCTCGTTGCCGCTGGAAGGGTAGCTCGTATCCTTAGTAGGACAAACAAAGCAGTTTCCAACATGAAACTCTATCCAGGTCTCCTTGTGTATAGCAGCATTGCTTTGGGGCATTCTGCTGCAACGGCCTTTGCTCCTTCCTTTCCTTCATCGGCTCGTCAATATGGAAGTACTACCAGTATTATCTCTGCCAGCAAAATGGACCAATCCTTTCCCACTTGGTCGTTTGACAAGCCGTGTCAAACCATGGCTTGGAATAATGTCGTGGACACATCTCTTACCGTGGGTGTGGCCGATAAGAGTCTCGCCCAAGATGCCGACTTGATCATCATTGGTGTTTATGCACCTCCGAAAGATGACGAAGAAGAGGAAGATGATGAAAAGGAGGAGGACGAAGCTACCGTGGCGCTTTCTGGAATGGCCAAGGAACTTGATGATAGTTTGGGTGGAGCTCTATCCGATCTCATGAAAGACAATGCGAAAGAATTTAACCATGGTGCCGCGGCAGGATCCACCACTCCCACGGCAAGAATCATCACGGCAGATGGAAAGGTAGGTGCCAATTTCACATACGGTTCTCAATGCCTGTGTGTGTGACTGTGAACAAGAGGGATATTTGTAGAGCTCCATCCTGATCAATGTATTTGTCTTCTTTATGGATTGCCAATCACCCAAAAGACCAAGAGATATGTCATGCTAGGTTTGGGACCCACCCCTAAGGAAGACGAGGATGAAGAGAAAAAGGAAGAAGCCAAAAAAGGTGCTGGTCTTGGTTTGGGTAAAGCGATTGCCACCAAATGCGATGCCGAAAAGAAAGTTGCAACTTGTAGCGTTGTCATGCCTCAAATCGATGCGCCAGTCCTCCAGGATTTGTCCACTGGATTCTATCAAACCCTCTATTCCGACAATCGATATCGAACAGGAAAGAAGCAAAAGAACATGGCCGAAGACTTGACAACCGTTTCCGTTCTTTCCGAAGATGCCGATGCTGCCAGCATTTCGGATTCCGTTGTTCAAGTTGGCAAGAGCATTGCGCAAGGAGTCTTTTTGGCCAAGGATATTGTCAATGCACCACACAATGTACTCAATTCCGAAAGTTTGGCCGACACAGCAAAGCGTATTGCCAAAGAAAGTGGTGGACGTATCAAATGCAAAATATTGGGCAAGAAAGAATGCGAAGAACGCGGCATGGGGTCCTACCTGGGCGTGGCACGTGGATCCGAGACGGATCCTCAATTCATTCACTTGACCTACTCGCCACCCTCGGGAAAAGTCAACAAACGAGTCGGTGTTATTGGAAAGGGACTCTTGTTTGATACGGGAGGTTACAACATTAAAACCGCCATGATGGAAATGAGTGAGTTCCTTTTGAATGAGAATTAGAGAGAGAGAGTACAATGTTGATTCTACGAAATCTTCATGACGATGTAAGCTAACTTTCCTTCCTCTTTCTCTTCACACATAGTGAAATTTGACTGTGGAGGTTCCGCTGCGGTACTCGGTGCTGCTCGTGCCATTGCTGAAATTGCTCCAGAGGGGGTCGAGGCACACTTTATTGTTGCGGCATGTGAAAACATGATCAATGAAAAGGCTATGGTACCCAGTGACATCTTGACAGCATCCAATGGCAAAACCATTGAAGTACTCAACACAGACGCGGAAGGAAGATTGACACTTGCAGATGCCCTTGTGTACGCTGACAAAGAATGTGACTGCGAAAGCATCATTGAACTCTCAACCCTGACTGGGGCGTGTATGGTAGGCAAAAGTCTTTTCGGAGTGTGAGCTCCTTAGTACCAGCTGTTTGCTGAAACCTCTCACCATGATTCTTGTTGACTCTGTACTTTTCCTTTCAAAAGGTTGCTCTTGGAAAGGAAGTTGCGGGCGTTTGGACCGACAATGATGACCTCGCAACGGAACTTGCCGACATTAGCAAAGTAACCACTGACAAATCCTGGCGCATGCCGATGGAAAAAAGCTACAATAAACAACTAGAGTCTAAGATTGCTGATATCAAGAACATTGGCGATCGATGGGGAGGAGCCATCACCGCAGCCCTGTTCCTGCAAAACTTTGTGTCCAAGAAAAAGCCTTTTGCACACATTGACATTGCAGGTCCTGTGTGGGACGATGGATCCGGAGCCACAGGTCACGGAGCCAAGTTGGTGACACAGTGGGTTCGCCAACAAGGTGAAAAAGAAAAGGAAGAGTAATTTTCTAATAAATAATATCGGGCAAATTGCTAAGGAGCAATCGTTTTTGGCCGTGTAGTTGGCGTCTCTCATTTATGGACCTCGATCTCTGCTTGACCTTCCTTCGACACGTCACAAGCTTGCACCCTAAACGTTTTTGGCAGTCCTGTACTATGGCATCAAGCACCCAGTTTTTTGCACCACAGCTCCAATGGTCTCGTGGGCAAGGATGGCTCAGGAGACGTGTGCGCCCTGAAAATCCAAAACTGTCACTGTTTCCTTCCCATAGAGCGGTTCCCATTGATTGTTTTGCAGTTTTAGTTTTGTCAATTGAAGGGAGCGAACTTTGCCACTTTCAGGGGGCAGCAGATTGTCAACTATGGGCCTCCTTCGGATTCATATTGATAACATTCTTGTTGCATTTCACGAGTGGCGCTGTCGGATTCTTATAAATAACATTCTTGTTGCATTTCACGAGTGGCGATTTTCCGTACAGTTCTCATCAATGCCTTCCACTCTTCTACATTCTGACTGTCCGGCAATGCACGAGAGTAGGCACCGACTTTGCGACCCGTGGGCCACAGCTGGATCATCAAAGTCATAAGTTCCTTGTCGGTCAAGTGCGGATTGGCCAACAATCGTTCTCGTGTGGCAAACAGGGCTCGAGTTTCTAGGTATTCCACATAATGGAAGGAAACAGTGGATTTGGCACAGCAATCATCACCCTGGAGCAGTGTGGCGTAAGATTCATCGGCTCCAATCTTTTGCGCCATCTCGGCTGTGTGCTTGTTCATGTACCACTTGTCGACGCTTCCAGAAACAGACCGTGTCAATGGAAAGGCATGAAACCTGTGAAATTTGCTGTCTTCTCGGGTATCAATAGCAGTCACATTGAGTGCTTCTTTCAGGCAAACGGCTGACATGACGCCTGGGTTGCCTTGCAACCATTTCGATTTTCTATTGTTGGGGTCCAGAGTACAGTGCGGGTCTGTCCCTTGCCAGGCTTTGACCAGCTTCTTCATTGTGTTGCGACTAAGTAGATACCCAGCTGCACCACTATTGAATACGTCATTGTCGGATTTTAAGGCGTGTCCTGCATACAAGTCCATTGCTGGATCAAAATTTTGTAGGTATTTGCAGAGGTGTTCTGGAATGACAAAGGTATGGTCATTGACAAAAAAAGCAAAGTCCGGATTGACTTTTTCATGAACGGTTCGGATCACAAACTGTAATCTCGGGACTCCATTGGCATCACCAATTTCTTCTGGTACTTGAAGAGCTTGCGGGTAGCGAAAGGGATTTTCGGGTTGTGTCGCTTCCGAGATAATGGCATTGTGAACCATGGCAGCTGGGAATTCATGTGTGACATTGGAGAGAACAAAGATAGACCGTGCATGAGGTCCCCAGGTCTCTTGAATGGATTGCAAGCGGTTCGGTCTACCTTTGGGGTTGACTACCGATGGCATGACGACAGTTACATAAGAGGGCGGCCCCGAGTAGAAGTGGTGCTGGAATCCAGCCACATTTTCTCGTGACATAAATGCAGCACCACCATGAGCCCATGGATTCTTTATCACTTGCAGGAAGGCTCGTTTTTGGTGTCTTGGCAACAGGAAGATATACCCCAGCAAAACAACCACTGCCAGCAATGCTACAGCACTCATGGCTATCCCCACTTCATTCCTCCGTTTCCTATTGTTTTTGCTGCCGTCATCGCAATGTTCTTCCTGTTTTGGTTGGTCTGACTGAAGTTTGCGACGTACATGAAGATTTGATGTTGCCATGATGCAATGGTCTACCGTATCTGATGAAGATGATTTGTGCTTCACAGTAAGAGTATCCTTATCCTTAACTTCGTCACTTTGTCTACAGATAGACACCCGTGACAGTTGCATCTCCAAGCAAGAAGCACACCGACCTTCGGGATGGAGTTGGTTCCAGGCAGATCATGATAGGTCCCAGGCAGAGGAGAGACTGAACCGGCCTTCTGGAAGAACTACAACTACATCAGTACATCAGTCTTATAAATAGGCAGTATTTAGAAAGAAGAGCTAGTTTCGGCCACAAGAACATCCACACCCACAGAGATCCCTGGAACAGTCAAAAGACAGTCCATGCGGGCCACTACAAGGTAGCAAACTGGAAGGAACACAGGTAACATTGATGTTGCAGAGACCCTCTGGAATCACGCCTGTCAAGAGTGGATTCCCCTCGATTGTCAATGTATGGAGAGACTGACCTTGCAACACTGAAACTTCCCAAGGCACAGTCCCAGATAATGAGTTGTTGGCGAAAAGGAGACGCTCCACGGATGAAAGCTTTCCAAATTCACTAGGAATAGGGCCATTGAGGCTGTTCTCTTCCAGGCTGAATGACTTTGCTGAAACAAGGTTTGAGAGCTCAGAAGGAATTGTGCCAGTCAGGCGGTTTTTGCCGACATTAAAGCCAACTGTGATGGATATCATGAGGCCATATTCGCTCGGAATGGAACCCGATATTGACGTCTCACCAGCCTGAAGCAATGTAAGTGATGTCAGGAGGCCCAGCTCGCTTGGCAATGTCCCAGCAAGGCTGTTTTGATTGATAAGCATCAGCAAGATACTTGGAAGCATCCCAAGCTGCGATGGGACTGCGCCAGTCAACATGTTTCCATTCAGTGAAATCCATTCAAGATGCTGCAACTGGCCAAGCTCAGTTGGAATGGCTCCTATAACAAGGATCAAAAGTGAGATTGCTTGCGTTGCCAGCATGTCATGCATAGAGCTGAAAGCACATACCTGTGAGACCACAATCATCAATGACAAACCAGCGGAGCTTGGCAAAGTTACCAATCTGTGCTGGGATGGTGCCTTGTAAATCTGGCATGTTGCTCAGTATAAGGGATTGAAGATTGCTCATCTGCCACAGCTCCTTTGGTATTGGGCCACTATGATTGTTGTCACTCAAAACGAGAGCTCGCAGATTTGAAAGTAGGCTGATTTCCCGTGGTATTGCTCCACCATTCTCCATGAGCATGATTGCTAGCCCTTGCAGCATGGCCAGTCTTCCTACACTACTTGGGATGGTGCCATACAAGGAATTCAACCCCAGCGATAAAGTTTCCAGAGTTATCAACCAAAAGAGTTCATCGGGTATTGTACCAACAAGATTGTTTTGATTCAACCAGAGGTTTTTGTACATTCCATTGTCATGGCACATTGTGGGAGGTAGGTCTGTTGGAGGGAACATCTCCTCCAAGTAGCCAGGAAGACTCACAGAGACAGCTTTCTTCATTCCAAAGTCATAACTATTGTACCAGTCACACTCATGGATGCTGTGGTTGAGCCAGTGTCTTCTGTCTGTCCATGATTCTCCATTGGTTGCGTAGTAGAGTGTAACCAGAGCAAATCTTTGCATGATTCGGTCATGGTAGAGGGATGTTTGGTTACCAATGTCATCAACTAGCCATTGGAAAGCTTTGGATTGGGGTGACTGTGGTTGTCTCTTTATGGTTTCAACAGTTTCCTCTGGGAGTATTTGCAACAAGGAATCTTCCATCGCTTCCACATCTGATGGTCGCATATACATGGTAGAGGGTGTCCCCATTGATGGACGTGCATCTTGCCTTCTTGTTTCCTTTCTTGTCACTACCACTGCAATCAATACCACAACAGCAACAGCAACAGCAACGAGAATTACAGCCAGCTGCATCTTTCTTTTCAATTGTTTCATGGATTCTTCTTTCCTGCGTAATGAATCAACCATATCGAATTCGGCCGCCATTGGTAAATCTCGAGACGTGCCATCTTCTTCCACCAACTCAGCTACGGCCAAGCCACTTTGGGTCCTGGTGACCGAATTTCTCATTGGATTCTCGGTATGATCATTTTGTGCCGGTGGCAATGGCTGACTGTTGGAACTACATGTACTGGTATTAGTCAGGAACGATACGCGGTTGCTTCCTTCCGATAGTTGGTTGTCACTCTGACGCTCCTCGCAATAATCATGGGCTGACTGGGAAGGTTTGTCTTCCTCCAGAATGGACACTAGACTTTCATTGTCACTTGTGTCTTCCATGGGTCCCGTTGTGGCAACAATTCCCAGGAGAGAAAAGTGCGCCGTACTGTTTCTCTCCATCTTCTTACCAGG
This sequence comes from Seminavis robusta, assembly GCA_903772945.1. Taxonomy (NCBI): domain Eukaryota; phylum Bacillariophyta; class Bacillariophyceae; order Naviculales; family Naviculaceae; genus Seminavis; species Seminavis robusta. The sequence continues at coordinate 5,531 of CAICTM010002585.1, read as the reverse complement.
AGCTCCCGAGTATGCGCCTGGTTTTGGTGCCCCATCCGGCAGTGGCATCTGTTGCTTTTGGCTGTTGCAGGAAGCTGTAAGAGGTGTCGAATTGTCGCCCACGATGGTTTTGTCATCGAATGCCGGTCCTGTGGACTGCAGACTTTGACGAACTTCCGCCAGTTTTGCAATTTCATCCATACTAAGGATCTCACCGCTGGCGTTGGTGTGTTGGCTTGTATTGATAACAGTAATCTCACTTTGGCCATCGGTTTGCTTACTTTTACAAGCCTGCTCTTGTTGCGCTAGCTTCTGAGCAGCGGCATCTTGTGGGATCCTGGTGTGGTTGTCGTCCATCACGGAAGAAGCGCTCTTGGCCCGGCGGTCTCGAAGCGAACGTAGTTTTCCAGCCTCACTGTTTGTGTCCTCTAGTGACATGGTTGACATCTTTGCCGTGCTCTGTTCGGTGGTCTGTAGCTACTAATAGTACCGGTAGAAGAGGGATCAGGCAAACGTCAAAGGAATATACCTGCAGCATCAAAGGCCCAGATCCCAGATGTCTCTCTCCCTCTCTCTTCTTGTTGTTGTTCGCGACCTGCTAGCAGCGGGCTGGTGTTACCTGGTGGCCCGATAGCAAAGCAGACGGAAGAGGCTTCCAAGATGCGTCTTCATTATTTCTGCTGTTGAAACAAAGAGATCGATGTGGATCGTCGATTGATAATAATAAATAAATAAATAACTATAAAGGGAATTACGTGAAATAAAGACCAGAATGTTACAGCTGTCACATAGCAGGGGAAAGGCCCCTACCCCCACACAGTAAGGCACTTCCACCTTCCACCAGGGAAAATGCCAGTCACAGGGCCTATCCCGAGCGTGAACAAAGGGAAACAGCACCATTTCGAGTAACGCGGAGAGTAGCATTTTGAGTAGGAAATGTTACTGCTTTTGCCTATTTGAGTTTGGCGCATGTTACTATTAATAGCTTAAGTCTCCGATTAGGTTGCCCTCTACTTAACCATCGCCAGCCATCTGTTCTCACATGAATGGCTCGCATCGTATGTTCTTGTCGATTCTCCTCATTTCCTCATTATCGTGGAAGATACTAGTACCAGCATGCCGTCAATGACAGGAAGAGTTCCTGTTGGCCGCAGCCCATTCTCGTTCGATGAGGAGGAAGATGATGAACCACCACCACCACCACCAGAATCGCCGCCAAGGATAGAGATCGAAGAAGAGGAATGGCAGTATCCTGCCCACCACAAGTGTCAGGTCTATATCATGGAATTGATGAGTCACATGCACGGCCACATTACCAACAAGTACCTTCGAGCAAAGACATACACTATGGCCGAGCTATTATCTGTGAGACCCCACCATGTGAAGCGCTACTTGGAGTGGAAGGCATATGGCAAGACAAATCCTGGTCCAACTGATTATCCAACAAAAGCAAGAGGTGGTTCGCTCAAAAAGTACAAGCAAGCAATCTCCAGGTTCATGCCGAACAAGAATGCGGCATGGATGGACTTCCCCAATGGAACTAGCGGTGGAAATCCAACAAGATCTACAGCAGTTAATAACATGTTGGTCCATGCTGAAAAGTTGGAAACTCGAGGCCTTGGAGTGGATCCCAATGACAAGAGAGCTTACACGCACATGGAGTTCATGAAAATTATTAAGATATCACGGCGACAACCTGATTTCAACCATAAGTACAAGTATGTAGCCATGACTTTGTGGGCCAACCATTTGATTCACAGAATTGATGATACTTCTCATTTCAAAATTGATGCCCCTCATGGCGACACCAAGTTCCCCTTTGTGCTGAAGATCAAGACGTCATGGTCAAAGAATGTTAAGACCACCAAGAACTGTCCAGATCAAATTATGATGGCATCAGCAAACTGGGAGACATGTGTCATCTTTAATTACGCGGTCTACTTGGAGCAGTGGTTACATATGCATCCGAGCGCAGACAAGCTGCGCTCGCCCAGAGCAGCTAGACATGACTAGTAGAGGATTAGGTGAGTGGAGAGACTCGGCCATTTTGCAATTTACTGAGCCGACCGTCTCCAGTCCCCGGGGTACCATTCGGGACTGGGGAGTCCCGGATGGATCCCACATGGCAAAAGGGAGTCCCGGGAATGTGATGTTCCACGGGACAGCCTTGAGTCGTGCAACCAGGGAGGGAGCATCTAAGAAGCGCATAATGGGGTCTCGCGAAAACAGCGAGGTCTGGAAGGTACCGAACGACATGCGTCCCTAGGCGATTGGTGACGTCATTGCTCCCGGATTTGGATGGTGTTTGTTGTGGAACATGTACTGGGTTCTCCATTGGGTGTGCAGTATGCACCGCTTTTGTCCCTAACCCTGCATCGCATTCCCAGAGGATCAATTCCACCCCATAGGTACCGACCAATTTTGTGGCCCCGTTTTGTCCCCTATGCCATACCAATGAACATGGAAACTACATACAGAATCGGGTACAGAGCGGTTTGGGGGTTTAGTTTGGGTTGGTGTTGTGAGTTGTTTTTTTCAAGTTGTTGTGTTTTTGTGTAGTTTTTATTTTTTTTTGTTTTTAGAAGTTGGGTTGTTTTTTGTTTTTTGTGGTGGGTTTGTTTTGGTTGTTTGTTTTGTTTTTAGTTGTTTTTTTGTTGTGTTTTTAGGGTTGCTTTTATTTTTTTTTTTTTTTTTTTTTTTTTTTTTTTTTTTTTTTTTTTTTTTTTTTTTTTTTTTTTTTTTTTTTTTTTTTGTTTTTTTTGGTTTTTTTGTTCTTTTAGTGTAGTTTTGTTTTTTTTGTTTTGGTTTTTTGTTTTTGTGTGTTTGTTTTGGAGTGTGTTTTGGTGTTTTATTGTGTGGTTTTTTGTTTTTGTGTTTTTTCTTGTTTTGTAGTTTGTTAGTATGGGGTTGTTGTTTTTTCTTTTTTGTTTTTTGGTTGTTTTTTGGTAGTTTAGGTTTTGGGTTGTTAGTTGGGTGTGGTTGTTTTTTTTGTTGTTTTTTTTTTTTGGTTTTGTGTTGGTTTAGTTTGGGTGTTTTTTTTTTGTTTGTTTTTTGTTTGTTTGGTTTTTTTGGTGTTTGTTTTGTTTTTTTGGGTGTGTGTGTGTGTGTTTTGGTGTTTTGGTTTGTTTTTTTCTTTTTTTTTTTTGTTAGTAGTTTGTTTTTTTTGGTTGGTTTGTTGTTTTTTGTTGTTTGTGGTGTTTGTAGTGGGTTTGTTGTTGAAGTGTTTTGTTGCTTTGTTCTGGTTGTTGGTTTTTTTGGTGTCTAGTGGTACGTTGTTTTGTTGTTTTTGTTTTTTTTTTTGTTTGTGGTTTTTTTTTTTTTTTTTTTTTTTTTGTTTTTGTTTGTTTTTTCCTATATATCTTTTTTTGTATTGTGTTTTTGGTGAGTGTTTAGGTTATTTTTTAGTGTTTTTTTTTATTGTTTTGTTTTTTTGGTTGTTTTTTGGTTGTTTTTGTTTTTTTTTTGGGTTTTTTTGTTTTTTGTTGGTTTGGTGTGGTTTATTGTTAGTTCTTTGTTTTTTTTTAGTTTAGTTTTTTTGTGTTCTGTTTGTTTGTGTTTAGGTGTCGGCATTTGTGTGTCAGTTTGTTGTGTGTTGTTTGTGGTTTTATTTTGTTGGTTAGGTTGTTTTTTTTGGTGTTTTTTTTTTTTGTTAGTGGTTTTTTTTTTTGTGGTGTTTTTGTTGTTTTGTAGTTTTTGTTTTTTTGGTTGTGTGTTTTATTGTTTTGAAAGTGTTTTTTTTGGTTTTTTGTTGTTTTTTTGTGTTTTTGTGTGTTGTGGTAGTTGGTTTAGTGGGGTTTGGTTCGTTTTTTGTTTTTTTTTGGTTTTTTTTTGGGGTTCTGGTGGTTTTTGGAGTTGTTGTTTTTTGTGTGTGGTTTTTTGTGTGTTGTTTGTTTTTTGTTTTTGTTTTTTTGTTGTTTGTTTGGTTTTTTTTTTTGTAGGGTTTGTTGTTTTTTTTGGATTTTTTTTTCGAGGGTTTTTTGTTTTGTTTCTTATTCTTGTGTTGTGTTTGGTTTGGGTGTGTCTTAGTTTGTTTGTTTTCTTTTGTGTTTTTGGTTTTTTGTGTAGTGGTTTTTTTTGTTTTGTTTTGTTTTTGGTTGGTTGTTTGTTTGGTTGTGTTTTTTGTTGTTTGTTTTGGGGTTGTTGGAGTCTGGTTTTTCTTTTTTTAAGTTTGTTTTGTTGTTTTGTGGTTGTTTTATTTTGTTGTTTAGGGGGGTGGTTGTTTTTTTTTTTTGTTTTTTGGGTTGTTGTGGGGTTGTTTAGTTTTGTTTTGTTAGTGTTTTGGTTTTTGTGGGTTGTCTTTTATGTTGGTTTGGTGTTTTTTTGTTTGGTTGGTGGTTGTTTGTTGTTGGTTAGTTTTTTTTTTTGTTGTGGTTTTTGGTAGGGTGAGGGTTTTTTTTTTTTTTTGGTAACCACACTCACTATTTTGTAAGGTCGTGTAGACTTTGCCTAAGGTTTACAGTTCCTTTATAGGGCTAGCATCCGGCAATACTACTAGTAGTACTACTCTGTTGTATCATGGGTTATTGGTATTGCGACTACTGTAAGCTTGGTTTGAAAGCAAGAGGGCACTAAGTGCTCACACAACCAATCTCGGAGTTGCATTGCAGCAAGGCAGATTTCACTTGGCATTGGCAAAGCAACAAGAAGTACTAGTACTAGGAGAAAAAGGGACATGACTACTGCAGGGCTTGGTGCCACTGACACTGGAAGACCCGCAAAGCACCACGGCAAGTTAAAAGATCTGCAGGAGAGGAAGAGAGGCACATCAAGTCAAATGCAGCCATTCCACAAGACATGGTGGAGGAAGATCAAATTGCTTGGGCCATGCAAGATGGTGGTGGTATTGGTTCTGAAAGCAGGAAGACAATAGAAAACCAGCAGCTGACCGCGGTTTGGTACCCGAGATGAAGGCAATGAGGAAGCAAAAGAGGAGGCAGTGAGGAAGGAAGTGACACGATTCGCAAGAAGACACAGATATGATGATAGTAATGAAGATGATGATGAGACCAGCAGTGGTGGATCAACAGCTACCCTGGTACAATTCCCAAGGAATGGAACCATGACAATGAACCTCCAGACGATAGGAACATCAACCAATTCCGGCAATATTGTGCAGATTCAAAGAAGACGTTCCTCCCCTTGGATAAGAAACAGGCTCGGGGTGTCAAATTGATGGATATCCTTCGAAAGAACAAGGCGCCTTTGACTGCGTATTATGATGTGTTGACATGGACTTGGATGAAACTGGAGCCGAATTGGGTGACGAGAAGCTTGGTGGGTTCCGGAGTACTTGAGCCGAAAAAGTTGATGAGCTTCCTCATGACAATATACAACATGGGTGGCAAATTCCCTTTCACAAAAGACCTTGTGCTTCCACATTCAGGTGCTAACATCAGGTGGTGTGCCACGATGCTCGCCATTGTTGTGTGTGGCAATTGCTTGCCGATCCACGCCTCAAGGAGACGATTTCTGCTTTTTCGATAACGATCCACTAGTCTCACCACCTAAAACGAGTACCCAAATCAGTCAGTTGAACACTGGTGATGCTCTCT
>CAICTM010002584.1:0-13374 GCA_903772945.1 Seminavis robusta | reverse complement strand
CTGGCCAGACTCCGTGTAGTGTTTCGCGGTCTGGTTGCTATCATAGCTGTTGTTTTTTTCATATGTAGAAAATATTGTGGCTTTGCCACAGGCCAAATTCAGCGGTGGCAAGCTCTTCAGTGGAGCGGCTTCTTGCCCCGCGGACTGTTCCTTGACTATGGTTTGGGCCGATCGATCAGACATGAATCGATCCGCTAGGGAAATCCAAGGCGTCACCGGTATTGGTTCATTGCCATGCGCTGTGGCCATGGCAGCCAGCTTCGGGTAGGAAGCAGCGTGGCAGTCAGCTCCTGGGAAGGGACACCATGACAGCCAGCTTCTGGGTAGGAGACACAAAGCTGCCTGCGTTGCAGGTGCCTGCTGTGGTTGATCCCCATGGATTCCACCAAAAGCAGTCGTATCTGCTGGTGGTCCTCTGTCAAATGGACTGGTGATTGTTGGACCTAGACTGGGCGTAGTATCCGAAGACAATGTCACCTGATTGGGCACAAGTCTTGTGGACTGCTGTGCCATAGGTGGTGTTCTGGGACCAGGGTGGGACTTGGGTCAGGGGTGATGAACCCTAGGTCGCCTGCAATGTTGGTTGTGGTGGGACCCTTGTTGTCTGTGTCTTGGAGCAGGTTCGTTAGGGGTCACCCTGTGTCGCTCTTGTACTTGGCTGGAAGCTGTGGTGAGGGGAGCCACACTTTGTCTATTTGGTTGTGCAGTTGCAGCTGCAATGTTGTGTGTTGCCAGCATGGAAGCTGGTTGCCTGTTGGCTGGAGGTTTTGCCATCATGATCCCCCAGAGGTTGGATGACTAATAGGGCTGGCAAGCTCGAAATCTCCCCATCATCCAACGATGGATGGGCACCAGCGAGGCATCAAGGGTGTGGCACTTGGCAGCTGGTGGCTCGTAGCTGGACACGACGGGGTCGTGGACAGGCAAATCTCCACAACTAGCTTGGAGATGGAGCCGTTGTACATTGGTGGGCAGCTTGTTGGTGGCCAAGAGGGCATCAGCAATCGTTGCTGGATGGCAGTGGCATCTTGCTTGGAACGAGTAGCTGGTGGCGCTGCTGTTCTTTGGGTGGAGCCGTTTCTCTACATAGCGCTGTCACCAGTCTCGGTTTGTGGACGCATCATCACTGCGCCATGGCTGACAGTGGAGTTGCATTGGTCTCCCCATGAACTGGTGGTGTCAAAGCAGGTGTAGGTGTGTGTGAAGGTGCCTAGCACTACCATGACCAAGGTTTCGCGTTGAGTTGTCAGTTGGTCCTTCACGCGATGAACTAGCTTCCATCTTTCGCTTGAGTTTCGTGGTCAGCTCTCATCCGGTCGATGTTGCTGAGCCGTGACTGTTGCTGTTGAGTAGATATCAGCATGTCTTCCATGGCTGGGTTATAAATGGGACTGGGTGACACTGAGCTGTAGTAGACGCTCTTAAATCTCCCCATACCAGCTGGTGGTTGGTCCTACCGTAGGCCATGGGTGCGGCTCTTCTCAAGGATGTCGAAGGGTGATGTGTTGCGTCTGGTGGGGACACTGTTGACACAGGGGGTGCCGGTGTCTTCTCAAGAATTTCAAAGACGGATTTGTATTATCTGGTGGTGACACTGGTTGGCTGTGTGTCCCGATACTGTGGCGTAGGCTAGGTTGCTGTTGCCAGCTCCATCGTGGTGTGTGGGGCGGGCACAGGCGGTGTAGCTACTTTGGACTTGGGGCCCAGGGTAGGGTGGTGCCACCAACGTTCGAGTAGCCAGGTGCATAAGGTCGCTCACATCGCTGTAGAAACATAGAAAGACATGGTGCCGGCTTGGTTGGTTGGTCACAGGAGAGAGTGTAGGTGTACTTGGTGGCAACAATGGCTGGATCTCAGCTCTTGTTGCAGTGCAATAAAGGCTGGCTCAACTGTAATCTGGAACCACAAAGATGACCTCCAGGACCTTGCTAGGCCTGGAAAATTCAATCTAGGTGTTAGTTGAATAAGGTAGCCAGTGTAGAGGGTCTGGAGCCTGCTTCCTGTGTTGCCGTAGTGCTGGGAATTGCCTTGGTTTTGGTGATTTTGCCACTGTGGAGCCAGTCAACTTGGGTCCAATGAATCTCCCCACAAAAGCTTCCAGAATCCAAGGTGAGCTACCCACTGACTAAACAAAGGATGGCGGATCCACTGGTAACAGTTTCAGCCAATCGAATTGACCTCTTGGTCGTCTCGTGAGTCCTCGAGTTGTCGACTTGGTAGCTCTGTAGTACAAGAAGGTCCCGATCTCGAGTTCACGGAATTCAATGACTCGACGGTGTAAATCGGTTGAAATTGTGAGCCGAAGTATTTACCGAGAGCTGAGCCTGCTTTCGGTACGGGGAACAGTTGTCGTATAAGTCTTCGAACGGTACAAAGAATCCAGGATCGAAAATGAACTCTTGATGGTTCCGTGTGACGTTCAATACTGACTCAGTGCACTCGTAATAAGTACCGAAGCGATCAGTTGAACTTCGAAAACTGCACGGACGTTTTGATTGGCTGAGCGACTTGTCGAAAGAACGTCCTGGAACCCGTGTACGTTCCGTGGAATCACTGATACGGTATAGGACGGAAACTCGTGACACTCGAAAACTGCACAGACGAGCTGAAGAGATAAGCCTTTTGAACTTGAATAAATCCAAGTGTTCTTCGTAAACTGTACCAACGTTCCGTGAGACCGCTCAAAGGAATAAGCCCGTGCGACAAAGAGATAGGTCTCAGCCGCCGTAATAAACAGCAGATGCTTCTTTGGACGTTTCAGTAGTCAGAAGCGGTCAGCGCCAATAAGTCCCCTGTGCACTCGTAAACTGCACGGACGTTTCGTGGAATCGCTGAAGATATATGCCAATACGCCGACAATAAATCACGTAATGCGCTGAAAGCGATATGCCCTTATCGAAAGAGATATGCCAAGTTCCTTCGGACGTAAAAGACTTGTTCGATGGCAAAGATAGGTGCGCAAACGTTTAAGTCTCACGTTCACTCCGCACTCCAACACGGGACCAGTACAATACTACTTCTTCTTTCGAGTGGATTGGTTGGTACGTGCTGGCAATCGGCAACTCGAAGGCAATGGCGTCGTTGATGAGGTTGTAGCTTTTGTAGGTCCTTTCAGAGCAACAAGAAGGGGCTTTGTGTTGGACTTGTAGATTGATGTATTGCCAAGCTGAAGGTGCTTGTCACTGTGGTGGTGGCTGGAAGTATCAGAATTGACCAGAAGGTTGTTGACTTAGGGCTTCAAAATGGGCCTTGAAATCAAAACCAAAATGCCAATAAAATCCAATGAATCCAACTGTAGCCGTAGTGTAATTCGAAGAGATCCTTTTCTCGTCAAGGAGGTCTCTTCTTCCCTAAAGAACTGCCTGCAAATCTATGCGACTGCTAATCCAATAAGTTTCTGGAAGGTTCAGTTCCAATACTCAAGTAGTGGACTGGGTCTCGCTGAAACCCTTCCTCAGGGACAGCGGTAGTCAGGCAGTTCAGGGAGCCTTGTCGTGCCTCAGGAGTATTCCAACACCTCCAGTAGGCACCAAACCAAGGACTTGGTCCTGTCAGTCAGACAGGAGGGCCAGCAGAGCTCTCTGCTGGACCCTTTGGGCCAGCTCTCCTCAGGAGCTGGGGGCCTTCGTTATTCAATCGTGCAGTGGCAGTCTGGGAACAGTACTATCTGCTACCTCCTACTGCTTCTGCCCGGCCTCAACAGGATTGGTATCAACTGCTGCGGTATCAAAGGGGCTACAAGCTAATCAGGATCGGTCTCAATCTTTCGTACTATTTTCTTAACTATGGCAGAAAGGACGATCCTTTCTTGCTGCTTTGGTTGGAGATAAGCCAACTGCGCATGCTGGAGCTGTAGGCCAGCATAGCTGTTGGAGCTATCTCTGACGGGATCCAGAGCTCTCGCTCCTAAAAGTTATCGGGTTTGGCATTGTCCAACGAATCCTTCCTGGAGCGCTTGATCGACTCATTGCTAGAGCAAAGAGCCTGGGGCGCTTCGCGCTTTTTGATACCGGTAGAGCAACCGATGGGGTCCTTATTGGTTGGAGATGGGTATGACATGGCGAACTATAGTTCAAAGAAGACTGGAAGAAGTTGTACACTGTACTAGCTACGGTAGTAGGTGTGATCGCCAACCACGGAGGTGGCTGGTTTAGAATTATATACCACACAGACCCCGGTGATCTCTGACCCTGTTACGTCTCCTGAGACGGCGCTCCTTTTAGTTACCCCCTCAGTTGCACTCTGCGATCGATTTGCCGGCGTTTACTGTGTAAATTAGAGTAACGGCACTTCAGTTGCAGAATCAACGGTCATGTGTATCGTTAAGTAACAAGTTCACTTTCGAAAGATTTAGATTAATTCATGGATAAAAGAACCGTTGAAGTTACTAAGATTAAGGCTATAAATAGATAAACTGATTGAGTACGGTACTAGCTAGTACGATGAATGATTGAAGGCGCAGCACTGACATCTCTCCCTCGTTGTATTCCTATGGTAAACAGGAGAGAAATCCAAGCTTGGCCGACAACAATGGTGAGTGCTTTATCCAATCGGCCGATTGGTACGGTATGAGGTAAGCCTATTATCAAGAGTGTTATTGAAGATACAGCGCTGACTTCTCTCCCTCATTGGATTTCTATGGTATTCAGGAGAGAATTCCAAGCTTGACCGTCACCAGGTGAGTTGTTTTAATTATTCGAATCGATCGATCGCACCTCTGGTTCTCTGTTATCCAAGCCTCACTCAAGCCGGTCGTCTCCGGTGTAGAAGCGAAAGCCATCCCTCATTCAATCCTATGGACTGTGGGAAGGCAGTCAGTTCTCGGCCCATGACGGCCAAGTTGGTGCAATTTGAAAACCAAGGGTAAGTCGCTGGTTTTCTTCAGTTCAGCACAGAAAACAAAACTCATATCTATTTGTTGTTTTCTCTGCTGCACTGCCGACGGCCGGCGAACTACCATTGTCGAGTCCTTTTCGATCGACCGCTCCGGATAACAAGAAGATGAGAGGCTACCGCTACGGAGAAGGAGGCTCTGTTAACTCCAGCCCTACCAACAGCCTGAACAGAGGAGCCTATCGTCGTCGAGTCATTGAAAGGCAACAGCCACCGGAAGAGGCAACAACACACAAGAGAGTGGATCCTCCTACCGGATTCATCCCTTCTTGTTATTTCCTACTGTTTTGGTGGTGATTCCTGTTTCGGTACCCATTTTCCTGCATGCGCAAGTCAAGTACTGTTGCCACTAGCTATACGATAGCTGGCTATGATGGCTGGATTGACAATGTTCGGTTGTGCATGTATTCGTCATAAGGATCCAATGCAAGGTACCGGTAACGGAGTGTAGCCAGTAAAGCGGAACCTGAGAGTGTTCGGTACTGTTGCCACTGTCACGGATCGATGTAACTCTACGTAACGGTAACTGGCTACAATGGCTGGATTGACAATATTCGGTTGTGCATGTATTCGTCATAAAGGATCCAATGCGAGGTACCGGTAACCATAGCGAGCAAAGCCGAACTTTTCGGTACTGTTGCCACTGTTGTCGATGTAGCTATACCGCAGCCGGCTACAATGGCTGGATTCATAATATTCGGGTTGTGCATGTATTCGTCATGAGGATCCAATGCGAAGGTACCGTAACGGAGTGTAGCAGCAAAGCCGAACTAGTGTTTCGTACTTTGCCACTGTCGTCGATGTAGCTATACCGCAGCCGGCTACAATGCTGGATTCATAATATTCGGTTGTTGCATGTATTCGTCATAAGGATCCAATGCAAGATACCGGCAACGGAGTGTAGCCAGCAAAGAAGAACTTTCGGTACTGTTGTCACTGTCGTCGATGTAGCTATACCGCAGCCGCTACAATGGCTGGATTCATAATGTTCGATTGTGCATGTATTCGTCATAAGGATCCAATGTGAGATACGAACGGTGTAGCGAGCAAAGCGAACTTTCGGTACTGTTGCCACTGTCATCATGTAGCTATACCGCAGCATGCTACAATGGCTGGATTCATAATATTCGGTTGTGCATGTATTCGTCATAAGGATCCAATGCAAGATACGGCAACGGAATGTAGCCAGCAAAGCCGAACTTTCAGTACTGTTGCCACTATCGATGATGTAGCTATACCGCAGCCGGCTACAATGGCTGGATTGACAATATTTGGTTGTGCATGTATTCGTCATAAGGATCCAATGCGAGGTAACCGAGTGCAGCGAGCAAAGCCGAACCTGAGTGTGTTCGGTACTGTTGCCACTGTCACCGATCGATGAACTCTACGGTAGCTAGCTATGATGGCTGGATTGACAATGTTCGGTTGTGCATGTATTCGTCATAAGGATCCAATGCAAGGTACCGGTAATGGAGTGTAGCCAGTAAAGCGGAACCTGAGTGTGTTTGGTACTGTTGCCACTGTCACGGATCGATGTAACTCTCTGCCTATGGTACCGTAGCTGGCTACAATGGCTGGATTGCATGTATTCGTCATATGGATCCAAGTAGGGAGCAAACTGAGGAAACAGGAGACGAACGCTGAAAAAAGCCGAATTTATTGTGGTGGTGGTTTGGTTGGTTTTGGTTGGTTTCATCTCCTTAGGGTTAGAGTTTTTCTAAAAATGTTAGCCCCCTCATGGGTCCCCAAATTTCTTACACATTCTCTTATAAAATCATAGCAACAGATCCTGAATATTTTCCTCACATTTGCACACCTCTAAACTCTCGTAAGCTACCACGCATTTTTCTCAGACGGAAAAATCGAACGTCTCACGTTGCACACATCTAAACTCCTGTAAGCCACCACGCCCCTTTCTCAGACGGAAAGATCTAATGCCACTTTCTCAGACAGAAAATCTAACATCTCACGTTGCACACCTTTAAACTCCCTTAAGCTACCACGCCTCTTTCTCAGACGGAAAAATCTAACATCTCATCTTGCACAGCTCTAAACTCTCGTAAGCTACCACACCACTTTCTCAGACGGAAAAATCTAATGACACTACCTTCAGTCAAACTTCAACAATATTACTATGCCGGCCTATCTTTTAATTCAGCTCGCCCGGTATATCTATTACACCTCCGGTGTCCTTTTTGTTGTTTGGTGGTGGTGGTGGTTGTCCTGTTGAAAAGATGTGAACTTGAACGTCTCTAATTTAATCAGTATCTTTCCAGCTCTACTGTCTAGCAGACTGGCTATTCGTTTTCTCTTTCTCTCTCGTTCAGATTGTGAGCTCTTAGATTGAGCTCCGACATGCATACATATACCAGGATCTTTCGATCCTCTGCTTCTCGCAGTTTCATCCGTAGATAGATCTCATCGATCTATCTTCCTGAAGTGCATGGTTGGCCCTGGAGGGGCTTTCCCACTTTACTAAACCTATGGACCCTTACCTGTCCATTCATTTGCTCCGTCCCATCGCTCCTTGCTTTCTTCTCCTCGACCTAAGTTCCTGACCATTGTAGTTGCATCACCTAGACGACCGTCATCCTATTTCTATACATCTGGCCATCTGATGATGATCGGATAACCATCTGATTCTGAGTCACAGATCCCCCAATCACGAACCGTAACTGTGGATCCCGAGTCGTCTGTCCGTCATACGAAATACCTTTCTAACACCCTTCCTGTTTTCGCGATGATGGCGGCGACCTTCTCACAGACTCAAATCAGTTGCTCCTTGTCTCCTGTCAATCTTGGTGCATGTCTGTCGAGGGTCTCGACGTTGACATTCTTGGTCCCAATGTCGCTCACGTTATCCTCTGAGCAAACAAAGTCAATCTTCACTAGACCATCCTGCTGCATTTGATTCACGTAGTGCCACCTCGTATCCATGTGCCTGGTTCGACTCGCACGTGTCTTGTTTTCCGACATAAAGATAGCACCTACGTTGTCGATCTTCACTTGCACAGGTAGTTCCACGTTGATCTGTAGGAACTTCAGAATCTGTGCGATGAATGGAACTTCTCGCACTGCTTTGCCACATGCGTAGAACTCAGCTTCGGAACTCGACAGTGCCACAACCTTCTGTAGCTTGGACCTCCAGTGGATGAGTACACCTTCGAGAAAAATCATCATGGACGTGACTGATCTTCTGTTGTTCTTGTCTCCGGCCCAATCCGAATCCGAGAACGCTTCCAACTTCCACGGTCCTTCGTTCTTCTCTGGTCTCATCAAAAGTCCACGGTTCCTTGAGTCCAACACGAACTTGACACAACGTAGCATTTCCTTGTACGCTGCCGGCATTGCGCATCCCAAAACCTTAGCTAGTTCTCGTACCACATTTGAGATTTCTGGTCTTGAATGCTTGATAAGGTACATGAGCATACCTTCTCCAGTTCGATATCTGCTCTGTTGTTCTTCGGCGATCCATTCGCTTTGTTCGTCTGTCTTCTGTTGGTTGCTAGTAACACTCTAGCTTAGTAAAGGTCAAAAGGGTTTTACTGTTAAGCTATTTCCAAGAAGTGATCTTTCTCCATGTTTTCTGGGATTGATTCAACTTCAAAGGATATAGTGAAGGGGGTGACCATATAGATCAGTTAAACTCCCCATGTATGTAACTAGAGAATAGATATAGATATCCCCGCTAAACTAGATTGGGATAAACGAATAATTTGTATTGAGGTGTCTGTAATACAACCTCCAACACACTCCTGCACGGTTCCATAAAGGATACCGTGGAACGAATAATTAATGTAATGATGGTTGCTCCATAAGGAACAGTTGTTGGTCGAGAGACCACTTGCTAGGTTGCTCAGCATTCCGCTTGGTGGCGAGAAGCTTGTCATCCATAGCAGTGCTGACAAATCTGTCACAGTTAATGTGGACATGTGGACAGTGTCGTCATGAAAAGCCACTGTGGCTATCACTCCTGTGAGTGTTGCCACTCCTGTATGACTTGCTGTGGCAGTTGGTGCCGTCACTTGATGTTGCTGTATTCGAAACTGGGAAGTTCCGATCACTTGTTGAACTGTGGACTGGGAAGTTCCGGTCACTTGGTATTGCTGTAGCTGGAAACTAGGAAGTTCCGGCTGCATTCTCGTAGACTCAAACTGTGCTCTTGACTGGCGGTGTAGACTGAACTGGACATCGATATGCCATGGTCTCAATCGCCAATGATGTGTGGAAACATCAATCCATTCAGGCTTGATACTGGATTTGAAATCAGTGAGCATGAGTCTGTGCAATAGCTTGGTACTATCTGGAGTCAGCTTGTGTCCATTGGAAGGAACGTGAGCTGTCTCTTCTGTTGGATGTCCAAGAAGGTTGGTGTCCTGCTGTTGTCTTTTTCAGAGGATGGAATCCTCTCTTCCCAGCTGGGGAAGCTTCTTCCTTCATACGGCCTCCTCTTCTTTGGAATCGAATGGCTGTGACTTGTTGACAGAATGGTTGCTTGCTTGAGGATTGGTTTGCCTCTTGTAGATGGGTGCTGGCAATCTTGTGGCGTTCCGTCGAATGTTGCTTGCTTTGGCTGGTTCCATGGTGGAACTGTCTGTGGAACTGTGGGATCCTCTGCAGAAGATATCCCGGTAGCACTTGGTGTGGCTACCCTTGCTTTAGTAACTTGCTCTGCCTAGATAGCTTCTGTGGTCGCACTTCAACTCATGATGGATCTTCTGAGTCGATCGGAGAGTCAAACTGAATCGATTTCGTGGTCGCTGTTGTGATTCGATGCTTCGTTCATTCGATCTGGCATGATTGTTTCTTGTCAGTCGATCTGGTGTGTCAATCTGGATAGATCGATCGGAGAATTCAAAGGAAGGTTGAAAAAAGGTTTGAGACTTTGGTTTTTGGTGGGTACAACTTTATCAATACCACTCCTGCTGTCACTGTTGGCACACTCCTGTGAGCTAGCTGTGGCAGGACTTGTACTTGTTGTAGCCAAAGCTGGCTTGGTTGGTTTGGACATTGGATGCACCTTGGGGTTGCTATGGAGCTAGCATCGTTGTGTCGACTGGCTTGCAATGAGTCCAAAACACCTTGAGGGTAGTTGCTCGATATCCCGTTGGCTGGCGTCCAAAACACCTTGAGAGTAGTTGCTCGATATCCCGCTTGATGGCGAGAAGCTGCCCTTCGTAGATGGAAGCTGGTTGAAGCTTCTGGAAGTCGTAGACTTGTGGGAAGTGATGCCCTATTGGAAGGTGCATGGAAGCTGGAAATGATGTAGCTTGGAAGTCACGGACTTGTTGGGTTCGACTGAACCTAGTTCTTGGATGGTCTCGATGTCTGAAGATGGAATGAGGAAATGGTTGAGTTATTGTTTCCTCTTGTCATGGTTGTTTATACTCGTGTGAGACTCGTGACTGCTGGTGTCACCACTTGTGGTGACTGGTGCCGTCACTTGGTACACTTGGTACCGTCATTTGGTGTTGCCGTAGCTGAGACTGGGAAGTCAGGCTATAGCGACACTTGGGAGAACTGTTGTAGTAGCTGGAACTAGGAGGAAGTTCCTTGCCACAATGATACTTTGAGTTGGGGCTGGAAGCCCTTGGAAGTTTGGAAACTTGTAAGGAAGTATTCGGTAGTAGTTGTGGATGCTCCAACTTGATGGGCTCCACTGGACCTGGACGTGTCACGGTCGATGATGGTTCGATGGTGATGTAGTCGGTAGATCCTTTGGTTGGTGATGTCACTGCTCTTACACTCCTGTGAGATGGCTGTGGCAGGACTTGTAGTTGTCCGCAGTTGTATCTATGGTTGGCTTGATTTGTTGTATGGGTGTACTTCTGTTGTTGGTGTGAGACTAGGTTGGTTGCAATCTCTGTACAGTAGTTGCAGTGGAGCTGAGGTGTGCACCCTCTTGTTGTTTCTGTAGATCAGGTTGCCTGGTTTGTGGGTCTAACTCTGTCTGCTCCTGCCATCCTGTGGCTTGGTACCTTGTCTTATGAACTCTTGAGTTGCTTGTAGCTACTCGGTTCAACACTCATTGTTGTTCTGCTGTCATAGCAGTTGCCGTTTTGTAGATGCAATTCAAATTCGGTTGGTCGATTTCGTTGTAATCAGTTTGGTATCCGTAGATACCGTTGTTGGCTGTTGTTGCCATTGATGCCGACTGTTGTTGTAGCCATTGATGGTTGTTGGCCGTGTAGTTGTGGCCATTGGTGCCGTTGATGGTTGCGGCATTGCCTATAAAGGCGGATGTTATGATGATTTTGTTTGTAGGATTGTAGGTTTTGGATTTTGGGTACCACCACACTCCTGTGCACTTGCTGTGATCAAATAGCGAGGGCATGGACTTGTAATGGTATTGTTATTACCTGCCTGGAGGCTGTTGTTGCCTCAGGTTTGCCTGTAATCAGGGAGGAAGTGCTGTGTATTAGTTTCACAATGCACATTCCAAAATATGGTAGTAGGAGGTGCTGTGGCTGGGATGCCACAATACACACTCCATGAAAGGGGTAGGAGGTGCTGAGTAAAACTCAATACACACTCCAAAGAAAATAATTCAATGTTGGGGCGGATGCACTCCTGTGCTTCCTGTAGCTTGCTGTGCACTGCACTGCTTCTGTAGCTCTTGTGCCGGTTGGCTAGCTAGCTAGCTAGCTTTCTGCATGGCATACTGAAACAGTAGCTCGTCGGTACTGGTAACAGCATGCTTGGATTCACCGTGGAATCCTCTTGTTTCCGATGTACGGAGAGATTGCACGGTAGCTTGGATCTGGCTCAGTACACTCCCGGAAAGATACTTTTCGAGAAAAGATATCGTTTTCGTTGTGACGTTCAGTGGTTCTGCTTTCTTGTGGTCGCTCGCTGAACTGCAGGCTGTTCTTTGCCGTTCCGTGGAACTGCATGGTTGCTGTCAGCGATTTCCTCACAAAAAGCAATGTCTTCTTCTGCCGACAGTGGTACTGCCGACACTGCCTGTTGCCAACACTGTGGCCGATCGACACAATGGCACTGTCCTTTCGTTCTTGTTGCAGTTGCAGTAGCTCGCTGCTGTTCTTGTAGCGGTAGCGACTGTTGTCGCTGTTGCTCTTGTTGTTCTTGTTGTTGGTAGCGTGTCATTGGTAGCGTGTCGCTGTAGCGGTAGCGCTACTAACTGTCGTCTTGTCGTCCGATCGCTTGGATTGGTTTTTCTTTCAATTTCTGCTGAATGCGCTGATGGATGCAACTCAGTTCCTGTTGCATTCGACACCTTGCACTCTTCAGGGCCTGTCAGTGACAGTATAGTAGCCCACTTCTGTGTATGACAGTCCTACCGTAGGACCTGCCGTTACTGTGTAAGCGGCCTGGTAATTTGGCTTGTTGTGCGTTGGAATTTTCCGTCGCACCTCTTCTCTATCGACACTGAGTCGATGGCTTGATAGAGTGGCTAGGAACTCCCACGGAAGTACCTCTGTGGTAATTCCTCTTCTTGTTGGAACTTGATATCTAGTTCCTTTCGTGGCAACACTTCTCTGTGTCGCTCCTCTTCCAGTTGACACCCTCGTGTCTTTTCTGTTGGCTTCGTACGACCACTGGTTCCATAGTAGTAGCCTTGCTGCGCTGCGTGCGGTAGCTCCGTTCCCTACAGTAGCTTTGTTCAGTATGTAGCCTTGGCTCCAGTTCACACCGGAGTCCTTTCTTTCTTGTTGGTTGGACTCGTCGTGGTAGCTAGCTAGATAGCTTGGCTACCACTCCTGCACAAAGTCATGCACTGAGTCTTCTTGTGGTTTATTTCTTACCTGCACTTAGCAGTCATACGATGGCTGTGTTTGCGCAGTGCAAAAGTCTTAATGTTGCTCGCTCACTCCTGTGAGCTTGCTTCTTTCTTCGTTTGCTCACTCCTGTGAGCTCGCTTCTGGCTCACTCCTGTGAGCACTTCTGGCTCGCTCCTGTGAGCTGATCGTCTTGCTCTTCGTTGCGTTCCTGCTCACTCCTGTGAGCTGGATGTTCTTGCTCCGTTCGATGTATGCGACAATACCATTGTGCATTGACTAGTCTAAAGATCTAAGAGATGTAAAGTTTGTATTTCCAAATAAGTGAGCAAGGAGATCGAAGGACGCTCAGTCATCTGAACGCGCAGCGACACGGTACGTTCGAGCTCCGTATCCATCTACATTGGTTTTGTCGGGGAGTCGTAGGGCATCGTGGCTAAGTAATTTCCGACTCTGGAACAACAGGCCGACATTTTCACTAACTGTCTTCCGGCTCCACAGCTTGCTGTCATTCGGAACTCCCATTGGGATGGTAATTTTTACCATTTTCACACTTGCTGGGAAGTACGAACCCCGCGCGCGCGCGCTTTCCTATCCGTGTTCTTGCCGCACAAGCTTCATTATAGCTGTAAGGGATGGTGCGTACGGATACAGCTTAACAATTGTCAGTCTTTATTACAATTTAGGCGAGCCGAGTTCCCTAGAGGAATCAGAGTATTATGAGAGTCTGTCTTATAGATAT
>CAICTM010002583.1:0-13375 GCA_903772945.1 Seminavis robusta | reverse complement strand
TGGACAACGTCCTGGATGCTGTGGCACAACGCATTCAATCACGAGCCGAAAAATCACCCCTGCTGCGACGAATACTCATTCTAATGGCTTATGTATCCAGGACAAAGGTCTCCCTCAAGCTACTCCAGCACCTCGTCAGCAATATTGAGACAGTCAACAACAGCAGCAATAATAACAACAATGGCGCAGGCATGATTCAGGATCTAGAAATGATCCAGGAACTGGACAAGGCCATCCATGATGGGTTTTTGGTGCGGGATGGCACAGGGGCCACGCAGTATGGATTTAGTCATGACCGAATCAAAGAGGCGGCTTTCATTCTGATACCAGAGGGAACTGAAAGGGATGGCTTGCGCCGCAAATTGGGCATGTTGCTGTATTCAGTCAGCCAAGATCTTGCCCTGGGACAGGATTGGATGACGATCGCTGCCGCAGATCACATGAATGCCGCCACCAAAACGGTCAAGGATGAGGAGGAAGCCATTTTCCTCACCAAACTCAATTTTGAAGCGGGAGAACGGTGTGTCTGGGTAGCAGCGTTTGACAGTGCGTCCAAATACTTGGAACAGGCCACGGCACACCTACAGAACAATACGCAACAGGGAGACCCCTGGACATTCCACTACAGCCTGACGCTCGAGGTGTTCTCGTTGCGAGCTGATGCGGAACTTGCCAAAGGCAACTGGGATGTTGGCTTTAAAGTCTCCGAGGAGGTTTTGGACCGTGGCAGGACCATTGAGGACAAACTGTCGACGCAATTGTCGTATTCCAAAGCCCTTGGCCGCCAAAAGAGCCACGAAGAGTCCTTTTTGTCCAGCAGTGGGACCCTACAGGCGATGGGGCTCTACCCAAAAACACCGATCGGAATGAAAGTGGGCTTGGTGCGGGATTTGATGTACGTCCGACGCTTTGTCAAGGCCAAAACCGACGAAGAGATTTTAACGATGGCTCCGTCGACGGATGTACAGCTTGGTCTCGCCATAGAGCTCTTTGGGTGTGCCATCAGACAGTGCGTGTACACGAACCGTCTTATGGATTTGGCTGCCCTGGTTTTTAAAGCTCTGTTCTTGTGTTTCCACCATGGCCAATTCCCACAAACTGGTCGCATGTTCCTGGCGTACGCATTCATTTGCGACAAGACGGGAGACTATGGGGGCGCCCGTAGATTTGCCGACCTGGCCGTTGCAATGGCCGCTCAAAGCCCCGAAAGAGGCCTGTATGGCTGGGTCCTTTATTGCCGCACAGCCATCTTTGACACTTGGAGCAAATCACAGAAAGAAATCGCAGAGCTGTTGGACGTTGCCTTCAAACGATGCATGGCGGGTGGTGACTATGAAAGTGCCATCATCGGCCGCTCCTGCGCTCTGGAATGTGATTTTTTGGCCGGGACGTCATTGGTTTTGCTTGACATTCGGTGTGCCGATTTGGTGAAGCACTCGCAAATGTATGCCGAGGTGCTTGCGAGGCCGGTTGAAACTATATGGCTTCCAGTGCGTCACCTGCGTGGCACAATCGATTCTCCGCTTGATTTTGACGCT
This sequence comes from Seminavis robusta, assembly GCA_903772945.1. Taxonomy (NCBI): domain Eukaryota; phylum Bacillariophyta; class Bacillariophyceae; order Naviculales; family Naviculaceae; genus Seminavis; species Seminavis robusta. Next base: position 11,837 of record CAICTM010002583.1, on the reverse strand, counting down.
CTCGCTGCGTTTGACGAAGGCGACGAAGACAAGGCGTTTCTTACGATTTGCATTACCTCCTATTTGGCTATTGGTGTGTATTGGAGCAATTATGGTTTTGCAGAAAAAGTGTTGTTGAAAGCATTTCCGCCTGCCGACAAGTCCTTCACAAGAAAAGTGCCACGATTATTCTTTTCGAACATCGCCTACAATACGCTTTATCGCACAAATGGAAACCGTGCTTATCGGAAGCGTGGAAAAGAGGCTGCTTCAGAGTTGCGAAAGCTAAGCGAGGAAAGGGGAATGAACAGCTGGCATCGAGTCATCATTGGGGATGCACACATCAAGGGTTGTACGAGGAAGAAAACGCCCGGTGCTAAGGACGTGCTGGCAGAATATGACAGGGGCATCGATGCAGCGCTCAAGTGCCACCACAAGCATGACGCTGCTCTGGCGTCGCAATTGGCAGCCGAGTACTTAACCTGGAAGATGGAAGGTGGGAGTCTAGATGATGCGCATTCCACGTCAATCACTAAGTATTTGAGCGATGCACGAGGGTGGTACCGCGAATGGGGGGCGATCAACCTTGTCCGACACTTGGAAGAGACGTTTTCTGGGTACCTGAGAAGAGACAGATGAGTCGAGGCAACAACAAGCTGAAGCATTCGACAATCCGCTGCGTCACTAACTCCGCTTCGATCTGAAGTTTCGTTTGGTAGGATCTTTCGTACTTCTAGTACGAGTTTCTGTCAGTCCGAAGGAACCTTCCTTGTGTCTTCAAGTGATTTTTTAGATCACAGAGCTGATTTACCGTTGAAACCTGGGGACATCGATGAAGGAGAGTCCCAGCGGCTTCACCAACTGTGGGCGCAGAACTGTCCCCAATTCCTTCTCATGTTGTCTCTGACTCGAGTTCTTTAGACAAGAGTGCTGCTTGTGGTCCGTTTCGCCGTGGTTAATTCAACCCATTGGAATGACCGGCTGCAAGGCACAACACCTTGCATAGCGCCGTCCTCTCGACAGCAAATGTTGAAACCCCGGATTTCCCCCCTCTCTCTGAGGGGTACACTGCTCTCGCGCTCTCTGGCAAACCTTCCGCAGTTCTGATCTTTCGGCTAGCTCGACAAGTTACAGATGCAGGGATTGAAATAGTAGAATGGCGAATGCAAGTTGGTACCGTACGGCAAGAGGTATGCACAAACAACGTGTTTGTTGCTTGAAACTAGCTGGCTTGATCACATGTGTTCAACATCAGTTTACAAACTAAGATTGCAGTTTTGATGGCCTTCTCCCTGTAATCTTCAGCACAAAACTTCCCAGTTCAGTTGTGGTCATCAACGAACTATCATCGTTTACAATGTTCTATCTATGTTTATGTTCTATTTCTATCAGTAGTAATATGGGCGTCTGCCCCCTGGGTTGCATGCCTTAGGGGGGTTCATATCCGAAGGGGCCACCATCATGTCATTGTTTTGAAGGTGCAGCCACGGTGTCGACTGTGTCGAAAGGAGAAACCATAGAGTCAAAGACTTGGCTGACTACACATTCGAAACCAGAATCCTGGTCCTGCAAGGTGGCAGTGGCAATTGCAGTCATTCTCTTGGGATTCTCTTTGGTACTGAGCGCCAAAGACCAGGAGTTGTCAATGGGGGTGGAAGGGGCTGCATTGCGAGCTGTTCCAGTAATTTGGGTGTTTTCGAAAAAAGGTAAGTTGGTTGACATGGTCGTTCTCTTCAGCTGCCAGCTTTTGTTGGTCAATGTCCTGACTTTGACATCCAGGGTTGCTTCTGTCTGTTCAACACCAGTCCTAGCAGTGTTGGCATCAAAGGTGCAATCCCTGGGTGACGGGGGAATTACTACGGTGGCACTCTATGCAAGTCCTGGCACTGTGGAGATCTTTTCGAGGCTTTGTAGCTAGGGTGTCTACAGTCACATAGGATACAATCCCCCGTCACCCTGCAAGTAATTTCCATGGCGAGGTTTTGGTCACAGTTGATCCTTGGTTCAAGGAGAGGGCTGCTGACACCAAGCCGAAGGGGTTGCCTGAGTTTTCTATCTGCGCCCCTGAGTGCTGCAGAGCAACTGGAACTGAAGAGGGCAAGGAAGATGGCAATCATGGAAGATTTCATGGTGGCAGTGAACATACATGTTGATTTGTGTTTTGTGCTTTTGTTTATTTGCTTTTGTGATGGTGCTTTGATTTTGTGAGGACGAGGAGGGGATCGAGGCTTTGTAGATCACCCTCTCTTGCTTTGTCCTGTCTGAACTTGGTCTTGTGAGCATATCTTGCTATAGACTCACTCAGTTCAGTCTAACATACTAGTACCTTGCTGTTCCGTTCGGGAGCATGACGATACAGACAGCCCTGGCTGGACGCCCCAATCCTTGCGCATGCACTTTTTGGCCAGTCGAGTCAGGATACAAAGGACCGGCGTGCAGGGTACAAACAGAACCGGTACCGCCACGGTCGGACATCGTCTGGGATGATTGAAGATTCGATTGAATCTATCAATTCATTCAATCTCTCCACCTCTGGTTCTCTGCACGAGACCTCTCTCATGATGGAGGGCTCCCTCGCAGCAAAAGAGACAGCTGGTTCCGCCTCCCGACTCAGTCGACTCTATCAGGAGCAAAAAACGAAATGGCGCAATCACTGCTACCGGTACATGTTTGCCTATTTGCCTATTTGCCTATTAAAGGCGCTGGTTGATACCATGGCTGCCACGGCGAGCTGCGAGATGCTCGCACGTGATCGCCTACAGACTAAGAAGTCCAGCTGTTAAAGCTGGGATTGTCTCCAGCTTCTCGAGTCGCTTCCTATTTTTAGACTACGAGCTACCAGTACTAACATTTTTTAAAAAGGTCAAGGCTCACACGAAAATCTCCTCCGAAGCAGTGCCAGAAATCCACCAAACTTGAAGAAGTTCCGCGTGCAAAGATACCCATTGCTGAAGGGCAAGAAAAGATGCTTGGGAAGGGCGATGCATGCGAACTGGTAAAAGCTCTGGTCTTTTCAGAAGGGACTCGGATCCAGTGTTCTGAAGGAGTACTAGTAAACATGCTTGTGCTGCCATCCACACCCGGTAGCCACATGTCATGCTGCCGCACAATTATTGTACACAGCTCAGGCGGCGAACCGCTGAGGATCCAGGAGGAGGCTATCCTGTTTCTGCATTCAATTTCCCGCATTACTGGATAACGATGGATGGCCATGCTGGGTTTTCCTACATTGTTTCAAAGTGGATCCAGCTAGTTGGTCCCGCGGCAAAGAAGGTCGGCTGCATCAGGGTCCACTATCGAAACAGAGCTGGGACAATGAGAAATGAGGGCAATAGCTATCCACACCATTGCAGCCAATAGATAGATTGAGCGATGAAACCGTTACGGCGTGCTAAGATGTGGCATGGCACAACTTGCCAATATCAAAGGCAAGTTTGATCTCACCTGTGTCCAGATCATACAACGGCCAGGAGTCCAGAGATCGTTTAGACCGCCCTTGAGACCTGGCATCTCTGAATTTTTTTCGGCCACAGTCCTGTCGTGGCACGGATGGCAGACTTGCTTCGCACTCACTTTTGTACGTACCGGTACGGAGCCTTCGGTACCGGTACCACTCGTCGATTCAAGATCTACCATAGATCTAGTAGCCAGAAAATCCTGTCAAGATCTTCGTACAATGTACTTGCTCTGGCTAGCCACCCAGCGGATCCTTTGTCAAGCAAGAGAGGCTTGGGAACTCGACTCGGCTGTTGCTCTCCCGTTTGTCTCATAAAACAAAACAACAAACAAACAAAACACCAACAAACAAACCAAAAATCGAAAAAGAAACCCAAGTCTCACCACAATGCTCTTTGCCACCACCAAAATCGCCATCTTCCTTGCCCTCTCCATTTCTGGTTGCTCTGCTGAAGGAATCAGGGGCACCAACAGAAAGCTCAACCAGCCCAACCCCAACATACAATATGGCAACCCCGCTCTTGGCCCTAGGATCAACTGTGACAGGGAGCTCACCATGGAAATCACTTGCAGGGATTGTGACTTTGAAACTAACACTGCTAGGTCTGGTGTGACACAGTCAGAGGCCACATTGGATGTTCAGGTCAGGACCCTGAGTGACAAGAGCTGGAAGTTGAAACGGACCACCATGTACACCAACTTTCCTTTCTTTGAGGATATGCAGGTGACTGGCACATCCCGCAATGCAGCCCCTTCGACTCCAATCCACAACACATGGTCTTTGGAGCTTGCCACTCTAAATGATCCCAAGCACTTGCTGGCCTTGGCCACTGCCACCTTGGAGGACCAGGATAGTGGTTTTGAATGTGTTGTCAGTCAGGTCTTTGACTCTATGGTTTCTCCTTTCAACACTCTTCTGGAAGCTCCTTCTTCTGCTCCTTCTTCAGCACCCTCATTATCCAATGATGACAGAAAACTCAACCAGCTCAACCCTGGCGTCCAATATGCCAACCCTGCCCTTGGCCCCAGGATCAACTGCGACCGGGAGCTCGCCATGGCAATCACTTGCCAAGACTGTGCCTTTGAAACTAACACAGCTAGGTCTGGTGTGGAACAGTCAGAAGCCACTTTGGATGTTCAGGTCAGGACCTTGACGGCCAAGAGCTGGCAGTTGAAGAGGACCACAATATACACCAACCTTCCCTTCTTTGAGGATATGCAGGTGATGGGAACTTCCCGCAGTGCTGCCCCGTCCACCCCTGTCCTCAACACCTGGTCTGTGGAGCTCAATACTCTTGACAATCCCAAGCACTTGCTGGCCTTGGCCACTGCCACCTTGGAGGACCAGGATAGTGGTTTTGAATGTGTTGTCAGTCAGGTCTTTGACTCTATGGTTTCTCCTTTCAACACTCTTCTGGAAGCTCCTTCTTCTGCTCCTTCTTCGGCACCCTCGTCTGACAGTGGTATGAGGATGTCCCCTTCGGATGTGAACCCCTAAAAAGGCAACCACCAGAAATTGCACCCCTTAGAAAGCGTCCTGGAACTCCACTGTATGTGAGATAGGCCACAATAAAGCGGATACTAGTACTAATGCATTTTACAATTACACTTGCTATCTTAGGTTGTGGGGTACGTACTTGGGTGATCCCAAAAGGAAACAACTGAGTCCAATTCGCGATATGTATCATTGGAGGTCATGCTGCCTCCCTGCTCCCTTTTTGAGTCCTCTCGTAGGCCCAGAAGCGACCGCGACACAAACACTTCATGGCACGCACTTTGCACATCAAACAAGCACTATGACAGGAGGTGATTGGGCCGGGATGTGTCCACGATGATGCAAGGAATACATAAGCTCCCAATGATCACTGAAACAAAGAGTGCCAGGCCATGACGTCTTTGGCGGGGGGGGGTTGCAAAGACGCTCACCACAAGCCCAGATTTCACCAGAATCCTAGCTAGCTAGGGGATCATCATGATTGTATTGTACACTGTACCGGTACCGGTACCGGTGGTATCGGAAATTGACAACTTGGGCTTTTGGGTCAAAGTTGGTGGACAATCAACTCCCACAATCTTCTTCAAACCCATCTCATCTCGCCTGGCCTTCGTCCGATGCTACACGTCTCGCAGTCCACTTCGCGGCCAAGAGAGAGAGCTTCAACTTGCGCCTTCGTGCATCACTCTGCCGCTCCTTGCGTCATTTTTGTTTTACTCTTGTCCAGCCAAAGGCAACCAACTCTCGACAGAACTCTACAAACCGAACCAAACCAAAACCAAACCCAAAACAAGCAAAAAGATGGCTCGCAAGAAGAACAAGGGCGGCAAACGCCGCGGTGACGACAGTGACGAGGAGGATGCTCCAGCTCCTGCCCCAGCAGCCGAAGAAGGCGGCAAAAAGTTGTCTCGCAAGCAACAACGTTTGCAAAAACAACAGCAAAAACAAAAACAAGCCGACAGCGACGACGATGACGAGGATTTGGCGGCGTTGTTGGGTGGTGGAGCCGCCAAGAATCAATATGGAAGCGACAGTGACAGTGATGACATGCCTTTGCCTCCTGCCAAGGGCAAAAAGAACAACAACAATCCAAAGAAAAAGGGAGGTCGCATGGCAGCGTTGGCACCCGATTCGGACAGTGAAGACGACGACGAGGAAGAGGAAGAAGAACCCGACGTTCCTCAACCCGTCTCCAAGAAAAACAGCAACAAAAAGAAAGGAGGTCGCATGGCAGCCATGGCGGCAATGGCAGCGTCGGATTCGGAAGAAGAGGAAGAAGAGTTAGACGAAGATTTAGACGACGACGACGAAGATGAAGAAGTCGAGCAAATTGCCATGGTCATTATGGACGATGAACCCAAAAAGAAGAAGAAAAAGAAGAAGGATGGAGAAGGAAAGGAGAAAAAGAAGAAAAAAGACAAGGAAGGAAAGAAAGATAAAAAGGAAAAAAAGAAAAAGAAAAAAGATGCTGAAGGCGACCCAGAAAATGGCGAAGCAGCCCCCCAACAAAAATCCAAATTGGAACTCCAAATCGAAGCGGCACTCCAAAAGAAGGAAGAGGAAGAAGGGGCGACGCCTGCTCCAGCGCCGCCAGTGGATGCGGGCAAGAAAAAGAGAGGACAAGCATTGGCACCACCACCCGCACCGCCCACGGAAGTGGAACCTGATTTGGAGGATGAAGATGGTGGAGAAGAACATGTCGTATATGGAGCTCCCGATGATCATGCGTGGACCGACAAGAGTCATGCACAAAGGGATGCCGAAAACAAAACCAATGAAATTGATGATGTAAGTTTGTGTTGCATGTTCTTTGGTTGGACTCAATCGATGTGTGTGGTCTCTTTCTGACATAGCTAGTACATTCATATATTCATACAGCTCCTCGCAGGAAAAGACGGCAAAAAACTCAGCAACAAGGAACGCAAAAAGTTGCTCAAACAAAAAGCTGCCGCCGAACGACAAGCCGAATACGAAAAGACGGCCGCCGCGGCATCGAGAGAAGGAGCACAGTTTGCCTGTTCGCAAACCGCCGTCAATGAAAATGATCCACAATGGCAAAACAGTTTGGATATTAATATTCCAAACTTTAGTATCAGTGCGGCTGGAAAGATTCTATTCAAGGACGCTGCCTTGACCATTGCTCATGGTCGTCGATATGGATTGGTTGGTCCCAATGGACGTGGAAAATCAACACTGTTGAAAATGATTGCGTCTCGCGATTTGATGTTACCACCCCGCATTGACTTTTTGTACGTCGAACAGGAAGTTGTGGCCGATGACACACCTGCGGTAGAAGCCGTACTCAAAGCCGACAAGGTACGCTGGAATCTACTCGAGGAAGAAAAGACACTCATGGAAGCCATTGATGCAGGTGACGAATCGGAAGAAAAAATTGAACGACTTCAGGTCGTCATTGATGAATTGACCAACATGGGATCCGATTCGGCAGAAGCCAAGGCTCGTCGAATTCTGTTTGGACTGGGATTCAGCATGGAAATGCAAACCAAACCAACCAAAATGTTCTCGGGAGGTTGGCGGATGCGAATCTCCTTGGCGCGAGCTCTCTTTGTCGAACCGACGTTGCTCATGCTGGACGAACCTACGAATCACTTGGATCTGAATGCTGTCATTTGGTTGGATGATTACCTTCAGCGGTGGAAGAAAACTCTCTTTGTCATTTCTCACGACCAGGATTTCTTGAACAGTGTCGTACAGGAAATCCTGCATATTGAAGATCTCAAACTCATCTCGTACAAGGGCGATTACGATAGCTTCAAGGACGCAGAAGAGATTCGAAACGAGCAGCTTGTCAAGGCATGGGAGAAACAAGAAAAGAGACTACGCGAGCTCAAAAAGTCGGGTCAAAGCAAAGCCAAGGCCACGGAAAATGTCAAGAAGAACCAGAAGCGAGAATCTGGTGCCAGAAGTCAAAAGAAGAAGAACCAGGCCATTGCGGCGGGATCAGAGACGGCAGAGATTCAAGAGTTGATCAAACGCCCGCGAGAATACAAAGTCCAGTTGGAATTCGCCCCAGTCAACGAGCTATCCCGTCCCGTCATGGAAGTCAACAAAGTACACTTTCGATACTCGCCAAAAAACCCTATCATTTTCGATGAAATCGATTTTGGTATTGATATGGACAGTCGGCTATGTGTTGTCGGACCGAACGGTGCTGGAAAGTCAACACTACTCAAGCTCTTGACAGGTGAAGTGACCGCCACTCGTGGCGAAGTCAAACGAAATCCCCGTCTGAGGATGGGTATCTACAACCAGCACTTCGTGGACCGTCTTCCAATGGACGTAACGCCCATCGAACACTTGCGCAACCGCTACGAGGATGAAACCTACCAGTCAGTGCGCAACCGGCTCGGAAAGTATGGTCTCGAGGGCCATGCACACGAAGTGACCATGCGCGACTTGAGTGGTGGTCAAAAAGCCCGTGTCGTCTTTGTGGACTTGAGCCTACAGGAACCTCACATTCTGTTGCTAGAGTACGTACCCGATGTAGAAGAGTTCGGATTGTTGCATATCTGACAAGTCGAGTCGTCTCACTCATAATATTGTCTTCTCTCGCTTTGCCACAGTGAACCAACCAACAATCTAGATGTCGAGACCATTGATGCGTTGATTGACGCTATCAGAGAATTCAATGGTGGTATTGTTGTGGTGACTCACGACCAGCGTTTAATCGACCTTTGCGAGTGTGATCTCTGGGTTGTCGAAAAGCAAGGCGTCACCAAATGGGAGGCTGGTTTTGATGATTACAAGGCTAATATCCTTCGTCAGCTGGAGGAGGAAGCAGCAAAGGAAGCAGCCATTCGCCAACAGAAGATCGAGGCGGCGGCCAAAGCCAAGGCCGAGAAAGTTGCTCGTCTTGCTGGGAAAGTCAAGAAAGGAAAGAAGTAGTCAAGTAGACGAAAGACAATCTACCCGTAGGAAGGCTTGCTATTACTAGTAGTACTAATTTAGGTGCACTACGTGTAGCTCGCCGGCAAGTTTGCAATTTAGAGTGGGAAGATATCTACAGAAGCCAGTGAGGGCCATGCCTTTAGAAGCAAAGAAGAGTCGAAATTCAGGACTAGTAGGTCCGATTGATGGACTTGATGACGGGGATACGTGTACGGATGGCAGCTTTGATGGACTAGAGCTTGGGTCCGTGGATGGAAATGTAGAGGGATTATTGGAGGGCAACCCTGATGGGCTTGACGATGGGGATACTGATGGCAGCTTTGATGGACTGGAGCTTGGGTCCGTGGATGGAAATGTAGAGAGAACCCTGATGGGCTTGACCACAATGCCTGCTTCGCGTTTATCCCGAGCACAAGAGCAAGATAGACAAGTCACCGCAGCGAGCATGTTCAACTAAATATGTTTTATTTTAATCACTACTTCTCGAGAACCCGTTCAAGTTGCGGACAGCAATCATCCCGACGTTTTGTTGGTTGGTTTTCAGGTACACACACATCTTGTTTTGTTTGCCTTGGTCACAATGATGACAGACCATCCGATTTATTTACTCTTGACGACGCTTCTTGTTGCGAAGAAACTGCATGTTGGATGGAGTAAAGCGCTTGGCGTCTTTCGTCGTGAGCGAGAGCTTGCGAATGGGATCGTCTGGGTTTCCGCTCCTGCTGGTTGTCGCCGGCGGCGCGTCTACCACATCAACCATTTCCGCCACGCAAGTGATATTGACGCTTTCCGTTGCGTTGTAGCCGTAGACAAGCACAAACACAGTCTCTGTGTCTTCTTCGTCGGTTGTGGTCACAATGGGAACGGAGCAAGTTTCAAAAGAGGTTGCGTTGTTGGCAATGCAGTCGAATTCCGCATCTTCCAAACCAACCTTGATCCAAAGATCAACATCACCGCCATCCTCGGCTTCGCTTCTGCAAGCAATGCTTTCGGCATCACTGGGAACATCCAACACAAACGAGCGGAAATCATCTGTACCCAGATTGAAATTGTATGACGTACTGTTGAGACGAATGTAGTTGGGCGAAACACATCGGAGAACCAAGTTTGTATCCTCCACGCCTGCGTACGACACGACCGAGACGTAAACAACGTCTCGCTGGTTGGGGTTACCGGATGCAAAGCAAACCTCCTGGTCGCTGAAGAAATCTCCCGAGCGGCAACTCGCAGCGTAATTTTCGACGTCTGGTGGGGAACCAATTTCCACGTAGTAATCAATGTCGGTGTTGTTGAATAATTCTCCGTTCACTCCACGCAAGTCGCAAAAGGCGAATTCTCCAGACATCTCCATAGCAAAGGTCCTGATCGGGGTGGTGGAGAGATTGAATGGCTCGGATCTGTCATACAATTCAATGAATTCGTCAGCGCCTTCATAGACTGGTCCACAACTGACGGCAATATTCTCGATAGCTGTAGAAGTGAAACTTCCGTCATAGACCGCAACAAAGAGACTGTAGGATCCTTCGGGAACGCTCACTTCGCAGTATTCGAGAGCTCCAACACTTTCGGAGCGGCAGCCCGCATCACCATCTTTGGCTTCCAAATGCAACGCAATGTCAGGATCACCGTTGTCGCCCTTCAGGGTGCATCCAATCGTTTGATTTCTGCCTTCCACATCCAAGCGGAGCCACTTGGTCTGGTCGGCTGCGATGTCAAAAGTTGTGGTGTCACCCATGTAGAGGTTTTGGTCATACGGAGTGCAGTGGACCCAAACATTTTCGACCGTTCTGGTACCGAAGGCATTCACCTCGAGGTACAAAACCGTATCACCCTCATAGATCGTCACGGAGCAGTCACCCTCGCGCGCTTCTGGAGTACTTCCTCCTTGGGTTCGGGAACACTTGGTGGAACCGTCTGGAGTGTTGGAACGGATTCGAAAGTCAGGGTCTCCAGTCTCTCCAAAGAAGTTACAAAGGACATTCCTATGGATGGTGTTGTTGACGGGAAGACGATACAGCTGCCTTTCACCACCTTGAAGAGTAATATTCTCAGTGAAGACGTCCATTTCCATATCAATGGCGGTGAGAGCATCGGCAGCATCAATGCCTTCGCCCAGACATTCACCCACATCCGCGACACCGCCTCCATCCACGGCCGTCATGATAATTCTTTCATAGTCGGCATAGACTCCCGTCAATCCAACATTACCGCAAGGACTGAAGATGTTGCCATCTCCACAATCGGCAAAGGGAAATGCACCAGCGACATCGGCTTCCGAGCCACACGAAGCAGAAGGATTGTACGAGCAAAAGGCACATGTACTTTCTGCACCCGTACCAGTTTCCACAGAAAAGGTACAATCGCTGTTTCCGGATTCCTCCAACTCTTGGACGTCACGGCAAACGGTGGTGGCAACCACATCGGCATCGAATCCATCGGCGAGCGTGAAGCAAAGCTTGCCTCCAGTAGCTCCAATGGTGGCATCATCCGAGTAGTACTGCTCAACACTTGGATAGTAACAGAAGGAAGTACCATCATCTTCCTCGTGACAATTGGCACATTTATCGGCACATTCCATGGATGCATTCTTGTAGGAATCGAAGTTCGTTTTACAGGAGCATTCTCGCTTGTGATTAGAGCTGGGCTGATTGGCCAAATCCAACTCGCACACCGTCATGGGAGTGGCACCCTGGATCTCAAAGCGATGGATGCTGCCGGTGAAGGCATCGGCGTCCTCCTTGATGCGTGTGGCCAAGATACGGTAGATGGTGCCTCCCACGGCCGTCCAAGTGGTAGTACCGGATGTACCCTCCGTGGCGGTTTGTTCACAGGCGAGAGAATCGCAGCTCTCTCCCACATAGATCGCAAGGGCGGCGTGATCGGCGGATTTGTCTTGTGCCACCATGTCAAAGGTGACAGAGCTGTTGCCAGGAGCTCGGAAGTTGTACCAACGGAAGACGCGAGTGGCGGTGGAAGTAGCACTGGGCAATGGGGCCAA
>CAICTM010002582.1:0-13389 GCA_903772945.1 Seminavis robusta | reverse complement strand
CATCCTCAAGACTGGTGCAACTACCATTCAGGTGACATACTGTACCGAACCATGAAGTCCAAGCTGAGGGGCTAGGAGACTATGAGGAGCAGTCAAGCCGACCCATTGTGATGCTAAGAGGATCCGTTGATAGTGATGAAGGCTCACAAAAGAGTCCCCATTACTACAATTCATCAAGACCATCCAACGTGGTTTGTTCCAAAACAAGGAGACCATACAGATTGACTCTACTAGAGAAAGGTCGACAGCGACATGGATCAAGTTATGACCTAGCAGGAACGGCATTCATTGATGTAGAACTCTGAACTCAGATGACTACCAGCCGCGTCTGGTCAGGATGCCAAAGACAAGGTGTACTGACGGAACGAGCAGGTTGAAGGCAACCGTGGGCTACAATGGACTCAAGAAGGAAGATACGGAGCTACCAGAGACCGTTGAGGCAGCCTATGGTCATGGACGGCACATCCAGTTCCCTGTCTACCCTGGACAATCTTGAGAGACGCTGTCCAATGCAGATTCAAGGCCAGCAAGGAAGGTTGGATCAGAAGAAAGCCAGGAAGGAAACCTTACTCCAATCCCAAGCCTACCTCCTTTGATCACAAAAAGATGAAAGAGGACTTCCAGCTGCTGTCTTCTACAAGCAGTCACAGCCAGGCGAACCTGCTACTGTTGTGGCAGTCCAATCACAAGTTGCCGGATGCAAGTCAGACAAGATCCTCAAGCCCGAGTGGGCAATCAACAAGTTTAGTGGCATGAAGAAATCCTTCATGCCGCAGTACCATCAACATAGCTCCAGCCGGAGACACTTCGACCAGGAGTGGGTTCAGTGGAATCCCTCCACCCATGAGCCAGTCGAACTCCAGCAGTTCTGCCATGCGAGCCAGCCTCACAGGCCAGCTCGCCCGGTCAGTGCAGTTCCAGTTCCAACACCATCAGTTGGCGGAGTCCCGCCCCTGATGGCGAGAGATGACTCCACAACCGACAGGAGCCAGAAGAATCCTTACTGGGGGCAATTCGCCGTTGATTTCTTGGAGGAAGTCCCGCTTTAGCAGAGAGTGGAGGCAGATGAACATCATCAGAAGAAAGCTACCACTCCGGCTACATCCACGATCAGCTTGACGAGGGAGGTACCGTGGACGCAGCCGGCGCCAGCGAGAAAACCAACGAGGCAATTGTTTTGAAGACTTCCAAGAACAGCAACTCAGGTGCGTTGAGTTCCAGGAGTGGCAGATGCCGAACTCACAGGATGTAGAGCCAAATCTTGCAGGAGTGCCGGTCAAGCGCCTCACTCCTGATGGCCCCAAACTGTGTACATTGACAGCGGCAGTTCTGTCCGCACAGTCATGAACGAGCACATGCTTGTCAACAGAAGATCTTCCAAGCGTCCCATCGAGATGGGAACCAACGTTGGCAGCACAAGCTTTCTGAAGAAGGTGATACTCCATTTGGCATCAGTTATGCCAACCCAGGAGGTATCGCCAACATCAAATCCCTGTCCCGTGTTGTTGACGATGAGATCCAGTCAGGGTAGATGACAGGAGCTGGCTGGGAAGTGGAGACTCTGCTTGAGGTCTCACTCCTCTGCAGTTGGGAATGGCCAGCCACAGAGCTGGTGCACTGTTTCAATCTACAGAAGCAATGATTGAACAACTTACTCTTTGCCCTGGCACAATCCACACAGGAGGTCCTGTCTACTTAACTTAGTGCTTTGAGGCTGTATCTGGTCAAATATCCTTTCATTACTTCTTCTTCTTTAAATCTATACTAAAATCAACTGAACAAACAAATCCTCGACAGCACTCTACCATGCAGCTTGATCTGCATCTCATTTGGCTGGTGCTGGCAATCTAACTTTCTATTGGTCTTGGCTGAAGAACTGCATCATCCTTGGGGTATATAGAGTTCCTCAGCTATTTCTGTATTGCCAGATGGCTGCACTGCTGACCCTACTGTTGGAGTATACAGATGTAACAGCGATTCTTCCACCTGGCTAAACCAGACACAGCTGCTCTACACCATAAATTCACGTGGATTCCCACTCATCGCTCCCCACCAGTGACATTCCCATGTGTGTCACAGGAGAATCTCTCTCAACATTCTCATAGTCGCGAGTCGACTTGTCATAGATGGATGCTTCTGACTTGTACTCGCTGAGTTCCAAGGCATCGTACTCTAGGATTTTGGGATCCGCAGATGTTGGCTTCATGGTCGGCTTGGTCGGCTTGGTTGGTGCCTGACTTGTCATTGTTTCAATGGCCAATGATGCCAGAGGCACATCATTCCATTCAGGTTTGATCTTTAGATTCTGAACAATGTGGGTTAGAGTTTCTTCAAAAGGATAATACCTGCTGTCTGCCTGCCCATTTGGGTGGAACAGGTACTGGTGCTTGGAACTCTTGTTCTGGTTCCTGTAGCTGTTGCCTCTTCCTTGATGGCTTCTTCCTGAGGAATTGAATCCCTGCCCCCCCTAGAAGGGTATCTTCCTCCACCACGACCACTTCTTCCTTGGAATCTCATGGTCTTGTTGGTGTGGGAATGCACTCTTGTGCTTGCTTGTTCTTTGGAACTAGCTTGTTCTCGTGGAACTGTTGTGTGGATGCTCCTGCCGGAAGGATCTCACACTGAATAGCACTGCGTCGTGACTATTCTGCTTCTGAAAAGCTTGCTTGTTGGCTGGATAGCCTTCTTCTGTGCACTCTTGGTGTACTGGCTGAATAGCCTCAGTCTAGTTGACCACTCACGGAATTCCAGAGGAATTCGTGGTGTTCTTCTGTGTCCATTGGATGGACCTTTTCGTGGCTCAGGGTAGTAGCGAACTCCTCTGTAGCCTCTTGTATGCCTCTGTTCTTCTGCAGATGGCTTGTGTATGCTTAGATGAGTACACTGTGTGAGTTTCAATAGCTGGAAAAGTTCTTGCGTGAAGATTTGGTTCCTCGAGTCGTTACACGTGACACGAGCGCTGGTTGAATCAAATCAACCTATCTCGATCAGTTTTTGGAGTTAGAAGCATGCACTGATACCCAGAGTTGCAGCTAGAGGTCCTCTATCGATTGATGTATAGTACCTTTGGCTTGTCAGGATCTATCTTGATCCCCGTTCGATGGCTTCTGCTCGTTGTGATGTGACGTATCGAACTCCCGTTTTTCGCGCGATTAAAGATATCTCACTGGATTTCCTTGCTTCCAGCACGTAGTCTGTGTAGCTTGATCTCCTTTATCACCTGTTGCGCGTTGATCTTTCCAGTTCCAGCCGGAAATTGTTAGACGATCGGCAATGGGATTTTTCAGTCTTGCTTACCGCGCGGAGTTGTCAATTCCTCTGTTAAAGGTGTTTGCCTATAGGGGATGGGCAAATCTTGCAATAACCCTGTACTGTAATGGAGTGTGACTCGCCAAAATCAATTAGAAAGACGAAATTCGTATTTCTTCTGGAAGATAAATTTAATTAGATTGCATTGGATTTGATTGCATTGAATTGGATTGAATTGGATTCCAAATAGTACTGTTATTTTTATAGTAAATTGTAATTCAATGCAATCCAATCTAATCCAATGTAATCCAATCAACACTGAGGAATTTATGCTCAGTCTCTAACCAACTTATTAATGAAGCATTTATTTAAGCCTTTTCTACCAAAGCTACACAAAAACTAGTGACATAGACAAACACGCAGGAGTAAGATTTGATGAACACAAACCACAATACTACTATTTTACTATAGGTCTGTATCATGGATTGTAAATATATTATATTATTCCTCTTTCAGATTATGCCTCGGAACGCCTTCAGAGAATGGACATGTGTCAAGAACTATTGAAACGTACACTATTACTATAAGATTTCATCAATGCAGGATTCGAAATTTTGGCTTATATCTTCGAGGGCGCCCTTACTAACGCGTGTGCAGGATAAAGAATGTCCTATTCTAACTATGTACAATAAAGACATAAGCCAAGTAATTCGAATACTGCATAACCGTGCGATTGCACCCCTTAGAACAAGTTACTATAGATATTGATGTACGAATCTACAAAGGTGTGCAGTCACGCTTGTTTCAAATGTCTACTGTTTTACTATACGAATTGTCTCTGTGCAGGATTCGTGTTCCGGTTGGTGATTCGATGCATGTTTCAAAGGTCCCCTTTACTTAAGCCTGTGCAGGAATTTTACTGGGTAACAGGAGATATAAGGTCCATAGTTCGAATCCTGCATAGCAACGTTTTTGCACCCGTAGTATCTTTTACTATACTTTATGCTGTACGAATCTACCTGGGAGTGCAGTCACGAATTCTCGAAATGATGTCTTTTTACTTATTTATCTATATGCCTGTGCAGGATACACGAATGTCTTGTTCTGTAGTATTCTTTACTATAAAGAGTACTTTACAGATCTAACAAATCACGATTCGGCTATGGTGGTGAAAAGGAATTTGATACCATTTATGCAAACTGTGGGAATATATAGTAAAATAGTACGATTGTGCTTTGCCAACACAAAATGGTACTCTATCTTGCTGCTACCTAGCTCCTAGCTAGCTGGGTACTAGTAGCCAGGTTTCCTCCGCTTCCTGTTTCTTTATCTCTAACCCTTGTACTTTAATAAAATAATTTTATTACAAAAATTCATGCTCCTCAGTGGCTCCCCCTAGGGTCGTTAAATCCAATAGAGAAAAACAGCCAAAGTAAAAGATTGGCTTAGTGCACACAATTTGTACAAAAATGCTCTAACAAATTCAACACAGAGCTATGGGCAAGTTTGCCCATCCCCATACCGATAGTGTGGCTATAGAGCAATTCTGCATACCTCTGCTCTGTTGCAGGTGTTAACTCACTTGCTTTGACTTGGTTTACCTTGATATCAATCTCGACATCGGTAGTAGTAACTCGAGATGGCCTTTTGCTTTACAGTGTGTTTGTCTAGCTAAAGCCTAGCACTGCAGCTTATTGAGGGGTAAGTTGGTTTTGGTTTAAGCTGTAAAGCAAAAGTGAGGATTTTCTGGTGGTGCATAGCAATCTTGTATTAATTAGATATAAGGACCCCCGCAACACTTTAGACCTAAAACTCCCTTGGTTCCTTGCATCATGAATATGCATGTGAACCGGACTAGATGTTTTTAATATACGAGTCAATAATAACAGAGGTATCAGGAATATTTCCTCCAACATTGACCATTCATGAAGTACTTGCAGAAGACACAATCCAGAATGTGTCCAGTGATGAGAGGTTTGTTGGCGAGGTTGATGGGCAGCGCAGTGCGTTCATCCAGCTGAGCCTGCAGGATCCCATGCTCATTCCCTTTTGGGGACTTCGCGAGTAGACGGTGAATGACCGGAAGGTGCGCGTCATTGGCGATGTTGCAGAAGTTGTGGACACGAGTGGCCATGGCGAATCCAAATTTTTCAGTGAAGGTTTTGATGCTCTTCTCACGGTCATATTGAAGTTGCTGTTCGACTGTAGCCTCGAGCGTGTTGCGCAAGTCTGTGATCCCCGCATTGAATGTCGCGTTGGAGAGACTGGAACTTACGGCGCCAAGCGCAGCTAGGTGGGGGGAGAGCACCTGATTTATACTTTGCTGGAGAGTGTTGGCACTAATGGGAGCAACCACGTTGGCGGCGGCATTGCAGGTGGATGTGTATCCTCCTCCAACAAGGGTGCAACAGGCGCAGAACCATTGAACCACGGGGGCGATGCCCGCCTGTCGCGCGGCATCGGCGTGTGTGAGTTCAGGGGTAAGGACTTCCGCACAGAACTGGGGGAGACTGTACTGCCCTTCGGGACGGGCAGCGAGAACACACTTGACGGATACGGAAAACATTTGTGTCTGCGACTCCTCCCCCGCCCACATGGGGACCACTGTGGAGCACAGGAGTAGCGGCAGCGAACATGGTTCCGCCGTCAATGATGGTCATGTTGTGACAGGTGACGTCACCTGTATGTTAGAAAGCTGACATAGGAAAAGGACTACCATGATCGCACTTCGAAGGTCGTTCCCTACCACGATAGCATAGAGATTGTCATAAGGCGAGGATTGGCTCGGGTTTACGGGGTAAACGTAGAGAGAGTGACCAATGTAGATATTCGTTTCATCATCTTGTAGGACGAGCCAAAGGTGACAGGCGAACGAACACAGAGTTGGCTCATGGCGCGGGTGACAACATCACAATTGGCTCCGGCGGTGCCTCCCACAACAGCGAGGATATCGGTGTAATCAGGGAGGGGCACTTCCCATGCCGCTGCACGAGAGACGAAGTCCGAGAAATTAGAGCTGGCCATGGTGAGGGTCGAAAAGATACGAAACCTGATGCCGGCGCAAGAGATTAATCTAATCTAGGTTCTTGCTTTTGGCGTCAGCTGAATGAAGAATTGTGAGCTGACAGAGAGACAACCTTCTTGCGATCGGCAGTTCAATGGCTGGTCTTGGCTAGGTCGCTGGCTTTAGTGATTCATGGTTGCAGCTATCGATCTTGCCAAATGTGTTCTTGGCGTCGTTGCCTTAAGAGTAATCTTGTTCGAGAGGCATTGAGAAGTTGATGCGGTGCATCATCATGTGGGGTATCCAATTCCAGAACGCAGTTGGTGACCTGCGAGATGTAGAGATGTATTTGAGTTGTAGGTGAGGAGCGTGGGAATTAATTTTGCAAATTGTGAGATGGTCCTCTGGGCAACCATGATTAGGGTCATATTTGCGAGAACCCATGAGGGTTAGAGTTTCCACGCCGTGGAGCGTGGAAACTCGGATGGGGGTTCCCCAGGCCTGCTGCTGCGCGACACAATTCAAACTGTCAAAATCATCTTTTGTTAATTTGCCGAAACCAAAAGAGGTTGACTGTTTTTGATTCAGGTTTAGTCAATTTAATCATCAAAAATGTAAATTGCCTCATTTCCCGATACTCCCTGACATCATGATGATTAACGGGTTTGGTCGACAAGGCATGTTGAGAATTGCTTTGAATGAAGCCATTGGTTTGACTGGAGGTTGCAATCAATTATGAGCTAAAGCAGTTTCTGAACCCGAATGGTGGTTATCATTGGAAATTGCCATTGGGGTATTTTTCTATTTTGGTGGTCCCACAAGGCTAACGAACTCAGAACTTTAGGCTCACTCATGGAACCTGTTTCTGCTGGATACAAGGGTCAATGTTGCAGTTATACTGAGATTAACATCAAATATCAAGTTCCCCCAAATTAGCTGTCAATGCACCTGATGCTCCCTCTGGTTACCTCTCCTCAGTACTTTGATAGATGACACTGATGATGGACATGTACAATATTTATAAAGCCGTGTGATTTTAGTGGCCACAAAAAAACCTTTACTCTACATGTATTTTGTTTTTGGCGGGAAAGTGTATTAAAGCATCATTCAATGCCTTCAGATATCCAAATTCATTAATGTTATCAGGCTCAAGAACAGCTTGTTCATTCCATTCATTCCAAGCAGTAATGAAAAAGAAGTTTTTTTCTATTTCTTTTTGAGGTAGGTTACTCATTGCTTGAAATGAACTTGACAAACCTTGACGAAATTCACCAACAGATCGCAAGATTGGAGTTGCATTAGAGACTCGTGGTCTTCTGTCAAAACCTGTAAATGCCCCCCAATATTGTACAGGGGTGTTTACATCAAAATCAAATGTTGATGCTGTCTTATTTCCAAGTTCCATGCCTGTTCCTGCAGTTGCTGCTGGCCAGAAGTGAAAGGCAGCATCGAGGTTTGCTCTCTCTTCCAACTTTGAAGTTTCCTTATCAATTGAGTAAAAGCTTCCAATCGTATGAATCAAATGTATGCCTGGATAGCCATTTTCTATTGCTAAGCTTTGCCATAAATTTAGCATTGGTGGCAACTGCTTGGAAAGATGTCCCAATCTATAAATAACTAGAACTGGCTTTCCATGTATCAAAATATAATTAGGGTGTCGAAAAAAATTCAGAAGGTATTTAAAGTGGAGAGTCCAATCAGCAATATCTCCATATTCTTGATTTAACAAAACTGTATTATTTGAACTCTTGCCAGACCATCTTTTATTCCATGGTTCATTTGCCCATGAAAGCATGAAAGGCATGTCAGGCTCACCATCAATCAAAATTTCTTCAAGAACTCTAAACATAGCCTTATGGCATATTGGTGCATTCTTTCCAACAAACCAGTAGTGGTAGTATACAAAGCCAGTGATTCCGGCTGATCTAGCCATATTAGCCTGTTTACTTCGAATGTCTTTATTCAACAAATTGTAGTAGCCAAGCCCATTCTTATTGAGGGGTAATGGCTTGCGAATACCTTCCAAGTCCAAAGATCTAAGAAAACTCCATTCTGTAAAACCATCTTTCCAAAAACTAACAAAATATTAAGAAAATGTAAGAAATTTGTACTTTCTTTGATTCTTTTTCAAATACTCAAATTGTCGCTTACCGATCATTTTCGGGAAATATATGATATTGAGGAAAGTAGAGAGCAAAAATCCGTGGTGCAGGTGGAAATTCAGAAATGTTTCTTCCTTGAGCAACAATTTCAGTTGGAATAAGGCGTTCTAGTATGTGTTCTAATGCTTTATTATCAGAATATCCCAATGAAAATTCTTCGTAAAGGTTAACCAAGGTTGAAATGTAGTTGAGTGAACGTAGCACATCCATGCGAACCCAAAAAATTGTTCCTGCAACAATGGTTAAGTTGTTATCATTCAACTTGACATATTCACCTCTATTATTACTGGGAAGAAATAAAACATCATGAACTCTTTTTATAGCTGATATTGTATCATTATCAAATACTTTGGCAAAATCAGTTTTCCCCCTAAGATTATATTTTCTCTTTAGATGAGGAAAAACATTTCTTGGGTCTGTGTAGCTGCTAAAAACTGTTCCTAGTGGGACCACCATGTCCACATTTGCGTTTGACGACAGATGTTTCCAAATGGATATAATATGCTCTGGTGTTCCACAAAGTGACTGTATTGCTCTCTCTCTCCAAATCAAATCTGACTTTGTATGTAATTTAAGAAGAATATCATACTCTTTCTTAGATATCTGAAGTATTTGCCGTAGGAAGGGTTCAACATCGGCGCCTCTGTTCTGTACAAAAATATATTCAATTTGCTTAATTCCTTTCAAATTACTCACACTATACTGAATGTTAGTTAAATCATTCGGTCTTGTATTTTCGTGAAGGGAAATATAAATGTCTATAGCAGTAGACGACAGCTTTGCTGCTGTAGCAATGTTTGTGATGCACGTTAGCATTTCTGGCCACAGATCTGTATTTCCAATTTGAAGAAGCAAAGCAATCTTCAATTTTATGGTTTGTTGGGTATGAATCAATGATTGAAAACTTGTTTTCTCGTTGATAGCTGATACTTGTGTTGCTCGACGTTGGGCTAATTTTAATTCCCACTGTGATGTTATATTGCCAAGGACACTTTGTTTTTCATTGCTTTCTGTCGTTGCAATATCCTCCTTTGTTTCTGTTTTCAAAAGATTTTTAAATGCTAACATTGGGTATTTACTATTTGTATGAATTTCCGTAAACAAATTGAGGATTGAGTTGACACAAAAAATCATGCAGAATGCTAACTTTACTATAGATGAAGCAGAACATCTTCTTTTAATTACTGATTGCAGAGTCTTAATATTTATTCTCATCTTCAATGTTAATTTCTATTGTCTGAAAAAATCAGTTCTATTCCACTATGTTATAATTACAAAGGAAAATTTCAGTTTATTATTCAATATATAATTTACTGCATGTAATGGCCGAGTTTCTTCTTCTAACCCTTCAATAATAGTACATAACTGCTTGCCCCTTCTCTCAGTGGTGAAACCAGTGACTCGGATATCACTACAATGCCATTTTTTGCTCTAGTAGCACAAGTGGCATTAGCAGTTCTTTCTTGCTACAACATTCCGTACTTTAATATCATGGACATCGCAAGCAGACGATAAAAAGATGGATGAAACCAGCAAAAGAGTGCTTTAGCAACAAAGCAATGATCAAGGATCCCCCGGCATTCAAACCGAAGCTAGAAACAACTTCCCGAGCATTCTAACCGAAGTGCAGAAGCAAAAAAAACATTAATGTTAACTTGAACCTCCTTAGAATTAGTGCATATGTTTAATTCTTACATTATTTGTTCCCTACCAAGTCATTTTAGAACCCACCAAGTACTCGACTTACCTTCCCCCTTGTCTGGTCCCATCAGCCAGCCAATGCTACTACTGATAACCCCAGACTGATGAATCTTCGTGAGAGTCAGTAGAAGCTATCAGTAGTAGGTGGCGGCAAGGCATTGAATGGGCTCTGTTTCGGCATCCCGTGTTACCTTTCAAACCCGGAGGCAACTTAACCAACCAAGAGCTAGGAGGAGTGGAGAGATCCGCTTGGTGGAGATCTCCTTCCAGCTCTTATGTTTCTACCACTGACTCTCACAAAGATTCATAGGATTAACATTGTTGCAATAGCACACACAAGAGTGGCTTGCAGTGTGGAAATCTTGAAGAGAGGAAGAAGGACAAAATCGCGATAGGAATCTGCCAATCGAACGAACTCAACTAATACTAAAGTGGTAGTGACCAAACCAAGTGGTCTTCCTACTAACCTGATGGTGCTTGACAAGGTGGTATCACCATCTCCTCGTTGATTGGCTTCGTTTGAGCTGTGGAATAGGGCTGTTCGTCATTGTCAAAGATTTTCGGTGCGGATTATCTCTTTCATGTCTCCAGAGGAATACCACATACCAAAGCGACTTTCGGTTGTGAAACCGGTACCGTACCAAGTGACGTAGGCTTCACACCCCTTTCAAAAGTGCACCAAGGCTTAGATTAGGGTTAGGTTACATTTTACTCAATTCCGTGAATTTGGATCGTTCCGTGGCTCCATACAGGACATTCCAAGGGCAATTCGAAGCAACACGGAGACTCTGTTTTACTGTTTCGAAGGTATTCAAGGATACTAAAAAACAATACTATCTTTATAACGGGTATGGTTCCAAGGGACAAATCGTGCGACAATACCATTGTGTACTGATTAATCTAACGATCTAAGAGATGTAAAGTTTGTATTTCCAAATAAGTGAGCAGTTATTGATTATTTTCTAGAATAAGCCTGCTAGTTGTAAAGCTGTAAAGCTGAATTGTAAGCTGTATCCCGTCGCACTCCCTTACAGCTGAAATGAAGCTGGAGCAAGAAACGATAGGAGAGAGTCCCCAGCAAAGTGCTGAGGTAAATTTCCATCCCATGAGGAGCTTCCGAATGACAGCAAACTGTGGAGCCGGAAGACCCTTAGTGAAAATGTCGGCCCGTTGTTCCAGAGTCGGAATATACTTGGCCACGATGCCCTTCGACTCCCCGATATTGGACCTGAAGAAGTGGTACTTCAATGCCAAAATACTTGTTGCGCGCAGACATTTTGGGAACATTCACAAGAGACAAGCAACCTTGGTTGTCTTCGAACACTGTAGAGCGCACGAGACTGTCAGTAATTACCGGCATATGCAGTTTGCTACCAAATTCTCTTGAGCAAAGCTCGCATAGGAACAGCTCCCTCATTGACATGCTGAAGGCAACATACTCGAGCAGTGGAGCTCAAAGTAATGTCAGTCTGTAGCTTGCTGGACCAGATATAGGGCACCCAAACAAAGTCAAGACAAATCCAGTGCGAGACTTGACGGACACAGGATCCTGATCATCCTCATATCCATACAATCCGGCGAATCAGCATCGACCCAACAATCAAGTCCCTGATCAAGTTTAGGCTAAAACAAATGCCTTTGTCACTTGTGCCAATCAGATCACGAATGATACGTTTGATTGCTTGAGCATTGGAATGCCTGGGATTGTGACTGAATCGTGCACCTGGTGCACACTAAATGTGATGTCTGGGCGAGTGTTTTACGCAATATAAGCAGCATCCCAACTGCAGGTGGTAGCTCCACTTTTCTTCAAATGGGGCCCCCAGTTTGTCAGCTCCGAGAGGATCGGTGGCGGCAGGAAAAGCTTCTTTCTAGCGTCAGACATACCAGTATATTCTATGACTTTATTGATGAGCCCTTTTTGAGTAAGCTCAACATTGTCTCCCTGTCTTTCAAAATTAATGCCGAGGAATCCAAAGATGTCACCTTTTTCTTCCATGTGAGTCATATCCAAGTTTCTGGAGCTGCCCAACATAGGACTCAATCAGATCATGTCTGGACTGAGCCAGATTTGGTCATCACAATAATTTAATACCATGAGTTGATGCTCCTTTTGAATAAACAAACATGGGCTGCCGCCGAGGTTTCGAAACCAAGTTGGATCATCCCGCGACATAGATGCTCATAAAAATTTGGGTGAATCGGTCTGCCCATAGATGGACTTGTCAAGTTTCAAAACACAGTCCTGTCCTTCATATCTTTGGGTCGATAGTATGAGGCAATTCCATGTACAGTGCTGGTCGACAGGCTGAGGCTTTGACAGAAAGCAAGAGTAAAATCAACTTTCTCGATTCCCATCCATGTGCAGCTGCAAGAAGAAGGCCGGTCTAACAGTGGGCCAACCAACAAGTGGAGAGTACGCGACGCCTTCATAAGACTGAAGGTCTCCTCTGCAGCACCATCTTGATTTGAACTTATTTAATTTCCGTCTGGTAACCTCTTAATTCGTTGCACCCATGTTCCAGGACCGCTTTAGGTGTGAGGGCATGAAGAACGTTGTACGATGTGCCAAGTCCCTTTGCCTTCAAGGCTTGCAATTTCTTTGTCCATTGCTGCCCAGAAATGGTCTGCATGTGGTCCCATCAGAGATTCTTCAGAGAGGGAGATCAGGGTCTTTGGAAATTTTGGCCTTGAGAGCCAGTGGGCTTTGAAGAATGCAGGATGAAATGATTCCTGGTGTTGGTCAAAGGTGAATAACCATTCACCTGAATTGCATCATGTGCCCAGAAATGAGTAACTCCAAAGGTCAAAGCTAAAGCACAACTCAACAGGGATGAAGGACGCGCATATGTCTTCAACTTTGGTCCATGTTCAGAATCTCAGGCTTCTTGCTGTGGGCTGTTCTTTGGATTACGACGAGGGGCAGAGATTGGCTCGATGTGGACAACAGTGGTGGGAGTGCTGAAGTGGGAGGCTCCCTTGTCAAGAGAAGGAATTTTGAGGTCTGAATGGTGCGGTCTGGATCTCCCTGTGTGAAACCTGGGGCGTGCTGGAGACGGAGCTTGAAAATGAAATCATTCCCTTTTTGTCTTTGCTCTTGTCATCCTGCCATAATTTTCTCCCATGTCGAAGCTTCTGAAGATGAGATCGGTGCTGGTTGATGGCCTTTTCCTCTGGAGTAAGCCATTCATCTGCTAAGGGAGGTGGAGTGTTCTCATCAAATAGGTCTCAAGCGTTGGAAGATGCACAAGTTGGTCCACAATCTCTCTCTTT
>CAICTM010002581.1:0-13400 GCA_903772945.1 Seminavis robusta | reverse complement strand
AACCTAGGGCTCACCCTACTCCAGTGTGTCCATTCACAACACTCTTAAGAAGGGGGCAGTTGAACGGCCTGCGGGCAGGGAGTACTCAAGAAGTGATCGTCCAATGGGCGGACCAACTTATCATTCCAAGAAGGAGAGCATCTTACGATTCAATCTTGATTTTCGGGAACCGAGACAAACGGATCAAGCGGAAGCCTTATCCTATCCCAAAAACACAGGACATTACTCTTGAACCCAGATGGAATCAAGTGCGCTACTCAGTCTCAGACCGAACACGGGACACTACCACATCGAGCTGTCACTCAAAACTCGAAGCAACCTAACCATTGCACTCCCGAAGGGGAAAAGCACGAGTACAGAGGTTGCCAATGGGCCTATGTCAACAGTCCGACATCCTCCAAAGGGAAGAGAAAAACGCATGCATGACAGAAAATTCCGTGCATACATATTGATCAACTCATCCTAACGGCTCGATCTACGGATCGCTTGAATAGTTGATAATCCTTTCCAAGAGACTTCAAAAGTCGGGGTTAAAATCAACACTCACAAGGCCTTCCTCGAAAGGAAAACTGTAGTATCTAACAATAGGACTACTCGAGAAGGAAGCCAACCATTAACTAAAAAGACAAAGATGCGATCAAGCTATCGCTTTCCTACAACAGTAGAAGGAACTCCGTAGTTCATTGGACCAATGATCACCCAAGGGCGCCTCCAAGACAGCAGACGTAAGTAACCATCGTATCAAGACAACGTGGGTTAACCCAGTATCTCATGACCGGTTGTCATGGACAGTGACGTGAGTCCGCGCAGTGAGTCGAGAAGACCTCCGGGAAATGAACATTGGACTTTCTTCGCAAATTTCACTAAAATACTAGAGCGTGTCATCACGAACCTAGGATGACTAGAGCGGTCATGAGAACCCTGTTCTCAATGACTATTCACGAGAGACTCAGTATAGTCGAACTCAACCCTATTCTAGTGTCGAGTCGCTAATAAGGCTAAGAAGCCGTGTTATTGCATTCTGCCCCCCTGACACGGTCACGGAAGGCCACGACCAAGTCGGACAAGGAGAACATATTATGATTAAAGTGCGGGCACTCTCGGAGATGGATGTAGACATGTGAGACGCACGTGGCAATCCTAAAGAGGGATCAGGCCGATGGGTGAAACTTGTCAAGTGTAGACTCCGCTTATGGCCAAGTTCCTAGTTGTTGAGACGCCGTCGACGTGGCAAGTTGTTATGCCGACTCCATGAGGACTTGGGGTGAAGACCTTGTACCGACAAGTCTGAACGCATGAATCTCATCAAGTATCGTTGACATGTGTTGAGAGGGCACGTTCCGTGTTCCCTATCGGTGTTTGTTCTGGATAATTTGGGCGACGTTGCCTTAATGTATACCGGTTGCTTTGAACGATGAGGGTGACTGTAGATACGCGCGTGAACTCCGACGAAGTCCAGCATCGAGAGTCTTCTGACCTCTGCGCAGGGACTCACGTTCTCTTCCATGACACCGTCATGGATACTGTAACCCACGTCTTGTTAGAACGATGGTTGACTCGTCTCTTCTTGAGCAGCCTTGGTATTATGGCCAATGAATCCACGAAGTTCTCCTGTTGTCGAAGAGCGATAGTGATCGCTCTATATCTTAGTATAAGGGTGTATTCCTTCTCGAGAGTCCAATTGTCTAGAACTCAGTTCTCTGTCAGGAAGCCTGGAGGTAATTTAAATCCGACTCTTTGAAGTCTTTGGAAAAGTCATCTAACTATTTCAACGCAATCCGTTAGATCGACGTCAGTTAGGAATTGATCACAAAGTATCACGGACATTCGTAAGTCATGATGCGTCTTTTCATCTCTGGAAAGATCGGACTATTACATACTACCCAGGGCAACCTCCTGTTACTCGGCTTCCCCTCTGGAGTGCATGTACAGGTACTTCGAGTGAGTTGACAGCTCGTGTGGTAGTTCCCGTGTTTAGTCTAGACTAGTAGCGCACTTAATCCATCTAGGTTAAGAGCAGTCCGTATTTGGGGCTAGGAAAGGCTTCGCTGATCCTTTTGTTCGTTCCCGAATCAGAGATGAATCATACAGATCCCTCTTTCTTGGGAATGATAAAAAGTTGGTGCGAATAGGTTTTAGCGTCGGGACGAAGTTCTAATTCGTAGTCGTCCATTCGCACTTCTCCCAAATACCCTCGACTGGGTCGAAGCTCTTGGTTGAGAAGGCATGAAGCAGTTCTTGCTCTTCCTTATTGTAACGGGTTCGACTGGCACATCTGCCTTAAGTCTATTTGTTCGTATGTCGTATCAAGAGTCTTCTTTGAGACTATCTGCACTGTGCTGACAGGCTGCAGGATCGAGAATGGAGAAGTTTCCTTTCTCCATCGGTATTGGCATCTTTCCAGGGGAAAATCAGCTGGTCACTCCAAGACATGGATGGAAATCAAACTTGATTCTAGGTTCGCAGAGAGTGTCTTGACCTATGATCAGTCTTGGCCCCCGATTTTGGACGTGTAATCCATCGATAATTCGTCCATCGTGGAACCAGGAATCACGATGCCCTTCACTCGTTGCGGGGTTTCAACTCAAGAAGCACCGATTTTTGACGCCCCCATATCTCAGATAACTCTAGCAGATTTGAGTAGATAAATCCGGATGCTCTGTATCCTTAAGCAACAGAGTGTAACGGGTTTTACGTTTCCCTCCCGTCTGTAAATCTAACATAGACATAGTTCGCAGGTCTCTTGTTTGCGACGTCGACTTGATTTGAGCCCAGACGACAGTAACATGCTGAACAATGTCAGTGTCTAGTTAGTAATTGCTAGGCATACTAATTTGCCGTAACTTGCGTTAGTTGCAAACCAATATCTTGTTTACTATTTAGTGAGATATTCTTCAATCACTTTAGTATGAGAAATCGGAACATGTTTCCGTTGATTCATCATCTTGGCCTAATCACAAGACGGAGATCTCTCCGTCCGAATGATGAAGTCGAATTCGGTCAAGTGCCTTGTCAACGGCAGCCATTTTCTTGTCCATCATGTGTATGGAGACAACAGAGGAGTCGTCCTCTTTCGATTGTCGACTTGAGCTGGCAACATGTGCATTCGCTTTTCTTGCGATCAGCCGACCGCAGCGTTGAAACTTCTTCATGAGACAGAGAGTCCTCTTGGTAAGGCTGGTCTCACTGGCGTTTCCAAGTCTGTTCTTGTTGTCGCTGGCTTGGTTTGTCAGACGAGACTAGACTTGGCCTGAGCTTCTCAGATCAGCAGTCAGCCAGTGTTTGAGTGCGGGACTCGGGTAGTCCACCATTTCTCGTCGCTGGAAGAGTGACGTGTGTGCGATGTAGACTTGACTTCTTGCCGTTCTTCGGAGGTGCTTGCTTGTATCACCGCCCTTGTCTATAGTCTGTCGGAGGATTCCAGCGTTCGCAGAATCCAATTGGTTCTCCCGATAGGAGCTAGAAGGATCGAAGTCGTGTGTCTTCCATCTCTTCATCCACGAAGCGTGGAATTCCATGACAAACATTGTCAATGACTTCGTAATGGTTAACGTTTGGTTGTGGTCCAAAATGTGGTAGACAGGAAGTTCATCGATGTTCATCAGACTGGGTTTTTGACATAAAGCCCGAGTATCATATCAGCAGGCTTACGATCTTGCGGCGCATGAAGCGTCTCTGCTTTTCAAGAGCCTTTGTAGGGACAGACCGCTTCGACAAGGCATTTATGCCAAACTAATCAGTGTCGTCCAAGCAGGCTGAGCTGCTCCGTTCCAGCAGCTGGAAACGTACTTGGAAAGTGGCTTCGTCTTCACCACACATGTCGCTGGAGAATCGTTGACTGCAATCTGGCGCAAGCATTCCAACGTATTCACGGTGGCCTGCCAAGCTAGATTCGTAACTGCTCTTGCAGAGCTAGAAGTCATCCTTGAGGAGGTTATGTTTGTCAGTAGGCATAGCAATGGCGAGCCCGAAAGACCTTCTCCATCGTCAGCCACTTGATGGTCTGACGTGGAGTCTCAGATCCTTGATGATTTGGACTTGAAGGTGTACTTGGCGCTGTTAGCATCTGCTGAACAGTGCGAATTTGTAGGTGTGTAGAGCGAGAATCGTCGATTTCGCATTCATCGTCGAGGTCGATGAGAGGAAGGATTGGTTTGTCGCGCAGCTTAGACTCGAAGCTGGTGTAAGCGTCTTGGCAATCTTCATGGTGAGGAATAGGTTGAGGGTAGCTGAAAGCTATTGTGTTTGTTAACAAAATGACTACGCTAAAAGCAGTGTAAAGATCTTTCGAGTGTTTTGAGTTTGAGAGAATGAAATTATGAGAGGATTAGAAAGCTATGAAAAATCAACGAGAGAGATCCACAACCAAAGGATCGTAGATCTGAACTCCCGCGGGAGACTGTAGAGTGTGATAGAGTAGGTTGCGGTAGCAATCCTACTCACTCCACGATCCAAAAACGAAACGCGTGGAAGAATCGTCTAGCATTTATCTAGTAGCGTGGAAGTACTCCACGCTGGCTAAATATCTAGAGCGATGTTTCATCATCAACCTAGTATGACTAGAGCGGTCATTGAGAACCCTGTCTCAATGACTATTCACGAGAGACTCAGTCATGAGTCGAACTCAAACCCTATCTAGGATCGAGTCGCGAATAAGGCTAAGAGCCGTGTATTGCATTTGCCCTTGTGGGGAGCTATAAATTACAGGGCAAGAGCTCTAGATTCGTAGCAGCAGTGCAAATGCAGCTTGCTGACTTATTGCTTGGAGAGATGGATATCCACCCATCGTCCTCCCATAGTTGAGAATAATGAAATAGTGAAGTACCTGAGACCCAGTAGCATACCAGTAGTCTCACAGTTGACAGTTCCTGTGTGGCCTATGCTAGGGTAAACAACAGTGATTCAACCATTCCAATAGTAGTGGTTGAATAGCATTGACAGCCAGCTCTGAGGAGCTGGCCTTGATAGCCCAGTGAAGGGAGAATCTCACCAACCAGGGATCTCCCAACCTGGCGCTGGCCAAGTTCTTGACTGAGAGTCATCCTCCTGCTGAGAAAGGCCAGTTGAGGCTCCCTTACTGCCTAACTACCAGCTGACATCAGAGGAAAATATCCAGAGAGGAGATTCTCAGTGAAAAAGACCTCCCGAAATCTCATCGGAAAGTAAGATGCAGGAACGCTTGAGCCAAACAATCGATGGAGTGAGCAGGGCAGGAGCAGAGCCAAAGAAGAAAGGAATGCAAGGTGGGGGGCAGCGAGGAGCACAGGAGTAAGATGCAGTGTATTTGTCGATGATGCATGCACCCACTGTAAATCCCTGTTATCATATTTGACTGACCAGTCAGTGCTTGGTTTGGTCTCAATTGATTCCAATCAAATCAGCTCTCATGGTGATGCTCGTAGACCGATTTGGTTGATGTGCCGACTGTGTGGTGGGCCCTTAGAGTTTGTAGATGCCAAGCTGAGCCACTATCCTACTATGTGGACGATCCTAGCAAGGACCGTCATGAGAAGGTCAAAAAATCAGCAAATGCAGGCCACGAGGAAGAAAGGATTCATCACCACCAAAAATGACATTCAGGGCCCGGTAATGTCAACTTTCGCCTCTTCCAGGCAGGTGATCAGAAAGAACAAGAAGTCACAGAGTGGTAGAGAAAGGAACCATAGATAGTGTATATCGCATTCCTTGAATGCAGGATGCTTTTAATTCGTTCGGTGCGGTGTGGTGTGCACAAAAGTTTTCAACAAAATGGTCTGCAAAAATCATAAAAGACTGTCAACTGATAATTCAAAGAAGCAACACCCCGGCATACCGAAAGTGTTCTTTGAGTTGTTGTTTTTTTGCATACTGAAACGTCTATTAATGGATTCAGACAAGATGTGCTTGAGGACGACCCACGAGCCAAGGCCCGGGTATTTCCCACAGTCAAGTCTGGTCACCAGCCACACTGGCCTCTTGAGAGGGTGTGACGCCTATTATTAGCTATCTAAGGGTTTAGACACTGAGGTCCGAGCAATGATTCACCACAAATCATGAGCTCGTTGTTGAACTTCCAACTTCTAGGTTCCACCAGTTATCTTCGGATAGAAATATGCAACTTAGAATTACAGAGCTAAGAATTGGTGATCTCAAAAGATCCATCTGCTCCAACTAAAACGTCAATGATGATTTCAAAGAATGCCTCCACAGCTGGCAAAGAATACAACACTGTTTGGTTGGTTCCTGTCAGAGTCATCCAACCAGAGACCATCCAGTCACCCAAGCTGTCCGATAAAATCAATCTGTAGGCTGCGTCAGGGCTGACCGGGAACAGATTAGCATAAAGAAGATATCTAAACTCCAGTGGACCACCTGATTACAATGTGTCCCAAGTACCTGTCACATTTGTTTCCTTCTGCCAAACCCATGATGTTTCTTCTGGAAAATAATCAGTGTAGATGTTCAGCATGACATCAGAACCTGTGGTTGGAAATCGTCCAGGCCAATCCGGTGGAGCTTCTTTTAGGTCAGCACAGGTGGAAACAGGAGGAGTTTCATTTAGGGAACAATCACAAAATAGAAAAGAACAAAGATGGCTTGGAACACTCCCTAAGAACTGATTCCCATATAGTCTCAATCCCATAGATGCATTCAGTTGACTGGGCAGTGTTCCTGTCAGGTCATTATTGTGAAGGCCCAAAGATGTCAAAGATGTCATCATGGCAACTTCCATTGGGATTGTGCTGGTGAATTGATTGTCATAAAGGCGAAGCTCTTCCAATGAGGTCACGAGGCTGAGCTCCGAAGGCAGTGCACCAGTGAACTGATTTCGAAAAAGGTCGATGTACTTCAATGAGGTCAGGATTCCAAACTCGGAATGCAGTGAACCGGTAAGCTGATTATCATGAAGCTTTAGTTGGATCAATAAGGTCAGGAGCCCAAGCTCAGAAGGCAGTTGGCCTGCCAATTCATTGTATCCCAAATTCAGCCACTCCAAAGCAGTCAACTTTCCAACCTCAGAAGGCAGTGCACTGGTCAGGTCATTATGATGCAATTCAAGACTGTCCAATGAGATCATGAACCCAAGCTCAGAGGCAATTTCCCCAGTTAACTGATTGTCATTGAGCTTAAGCATTTCCAATAATGTCATGAGTCCAAACTCAGTGGGCATTTGGCCCGACAACAGGTTCGCAGCCAACTCCACGGAGGTCAAAGAAGTGCAGCTGTAAAATTCTGCTGGCAGCAGAGACGGAAATGGAACAGCGATGCCATTGCTCTGCAAGGCTAGATGTGATAAGGAAGTCAACAGTGCAATCTCTGGTGGCACAGATGGGTGGAAACCAGAGAGCTGCAGGTCTTGCAAATCAAGCGATGTGAATTGTCCTTGGCTATCGCAGGGGGGAGTGACTGGGAATGACACAAAAACAAAGAGATTTTGAAATTCAACATATGTCTCATCAATGAAAAGCCCAAACCCACTGGAGAACCAGTCACACTCTTCAACTGTGTCATCCATCCATCGATCCTTGATTAAATGATTCCAACTTTCTCCCTCAAAGGAGAAAAAGAATGTTGCAAGGGCGAATAGTTGTGTCTTTCTCCATTCTGGAAGAAATGTGATGTTTTGGTGATTGGCTAGCCACCACCATGCTTTCCACTGAGGCGTCTCACTACCATTGTTGATGCTGGCCAAAGTATATTCGGGTAGGCTATCCAACAGCACGTTCAGAGAACCAGTGGGAGCCATGGACGGGACCTCAGAGGGTTGCATGGAGCCATAAACTGTTGGAGCCTCCGTTGACTCAAGGACAACCACTTTTGGCTCCTTGTTCTTTTGGGTTCCCACCACAAATCCCACAATAATGGCAACAACCAGCAACAACCAAAGAGCTGCTGCAAAGAAAGTTTTCTGTTGCTGCTTCTTTTGAAGTGCCCGATGCTGGGTGGCTTCAAGATCGACCGGATTGGCATGCATCAATTCGGCCGTATCATCCTCTACAGCATTAGCTTGTACCAAACCTTCATTTGTCGATATCTGTCCTGCCATACCAACACTGGCATCTTCTGGATCACTGGCAGTGCCCGAATTAGCACCAACAAGGCCATAGTTTAAGTTGGGGTTTCGTTGCATCTGTCCTCCTGGTGCATTCGGGAATGCACCTGGCTGAGATTGAGGACGCATCTGTGTACTTGGGCGCAAGGCAGGTTGTGGGACAGCCTCTGTTGCTGGTACACTATTGAGTTGTTCCCTCCCAAGCGCAGTTTCTTGTTTGTTGGATGGATTGTTCGCGGCATTGGCAAATTTTCCCAGCTTGGAAGCTTCATTGATTTCTGCGGCTATTTCCATAAGGTTGTTTTCGTCAGTATACGTGCTTGGTTTTTCTTTATTATGGAGATCTTGTTTGGCATTACTAAGACGTTGAGCGACTGCCAAACTGACCTGACCTGCCACAATTTCCATGATTTCTTCTTCTCTGGTCTCACTGGTGTCTTGATGGAGATCTTTTTTTGCAACTGCCAAACCAGCCGACATGTTCAGGAACTTTTCCTTTTCTGGCTTTTTGCTTTGGCTGAGATTAAGGCTCTTCAATTTCAAATCTCTGCTCGTGGC
The DNA here is from genome assembly GCA_903772945.1 of Seminavis robusta. NCBI lineage: Eukaryota > Bacillariophyta > Bacillariophyceae > Naviculales > Naviculaceae > Seminavis > Seminavis robusta. The sequence goes on along the minus strand of CAICTM010002581.1, from coordinate 4,810 downwards.
AGTTTCTTCATCCTTTTCAAACTGTGCAGCTTCCAAAGCGGGCCGCTCGGTAAGAATATCCAAAACAACAGTGTCCGTTTCCAAGTCTTCTTTACAGCATTCTTCAGCTTCGATTTGAGCAGCTTCGGCCTCTGCTCTCTTAAGGAGAACATCACGTACCACGTCGACTGTGTCATCTTGTTGTCCGTCTTCCACCTCGTTCATGGCGATCTCTTCTTATATATTGCTAGCTAGCTATATGTAATAGATAGCCACGGGATAGTATAGTCAGGTGAATGACTGCACTTGCTCTTGCTCTGCGCTTGTAATGTGATACTAAATAGATGGCTGCTGTTGGTTGATTCAGCCAGTAGCTCCCATGCTGCGTGTGTGCAAATGACTTCAGTGCGATGACTGACGTCTATGCATGCATGTGCGTCACTGAGCCCAATGAAATGAAATGAAATAAATTAAAACGACGGGGAGCCTTCAGCTCGAGTGACAGTGTAGTGACAGTGTAGTGACAGTACCAATAGTCCACTGATCAATGATGCACTTAATAATCGGGCGCGCACTCTTCATGCACTGGCTCATGTCAACATTATTGCTTCGTGCTGTGGACTAATAGCTATTGCCGCTCTCAATCGTTGCATAGGTCTTCCCCCTTCGGCTGCAAGTACCATACTAGGCAAAAGCGGGCGTCCACGCGGGACAGGGCACACTGTAACAAAAGAGACTTTTAGATTTCCATTCAGCAGTGCCGAGAATCTGGCAGGTCTCCCTGCCGACTTCATCAGCTGCCGTGCGCAGCGACAGTCGTGAGGAAGAGTTCAACGACGAGGCCAATGGTTGACTGACTGTGTCCATACGCATATTGTTAGAATTCCCAACTGCAACTTTTGCTTTGAGTGAGTGACCGGCTTCGTTTCCAAACGATGGACACCAGTGCAGCCCCACGGTGCGTGTTGAGTGACCCGCAAACACGGAGTCGAGTTCATCATGCGGACTCCGGTACAACTGAGCTCGACAGTTCCAGCTTAGGACAGCCTTTCTCTTTTGTGAGAATGCGTGCCAGGGAAATCTTCGAAGAACCAATGACACCGTTGTCATCCTGAAACGGCCCATGGCTTGACCCATGCATGTGCAGTACCGGTAGAGGCTTTTGGCGATCAAGAGTAGTTTTGTTGGCAGAAGCAAGGCGTTGTAAAGAATCTTGGCTTGGGGGCAAGTAAAGAATCTTGGCTTGGGGCAAGCAAAACGTGGAGTGCCGTGTCATGAACAATTCGGCGTAATGCTGAGATTCCCCGGCACTCAAGTGGTTGCTCTTACAGGAGAACCATTGCGACGATGTACCTCAACTTGTGCATGGCTGCCGGTGGGTTGGCGCCATGTGCCATGGGTCTCCTGGGTATAACGCTTTTTCACTGTCATCCCAGTCATTGACAACAGCAGCACAACAATTAACAGACTGGCTTGTCTGGGCAGACAATCATCAGCCTATGCAAGATGTTCCGGATGCAGCTGCTTGTAGATGGCGTTTTTGTGAGGCGCCGCGCTTATTTTGGAAGGGAAACAAATACTAAATAGATACATTAAGGAGTGGGGGGGGAGCGAGGCAAAGCGGTGGCAGCGGTTGGGGTGGGACTGGGAGAAAAGCTAGGACAGGAGCAGGGCAAAAGGTGGGCTATTATAGGGGGAAGGGGAATGCGTGGAGCAAAAGGAAGAAGGATCGGGGTGATAGAGGGAGGAAAATGGGGGCAAGATTAGCGGAAGAGCGCAAGTGCACCATCGGCATCCCAGAGAGAGCTTATAGTGCCAGCGGGGACACAAGAGCCGCGCATTGGTGGCGGGCCCGAAGAATAACAAGGCTGAGCCGAGCATTTACGTAGCCACGCACCACTGAGTATGGGCGGTCCCACTTGGTGCAGTCGAACTCGATCGCGGTCCGGAGCTGAATGCCTGGTCTTTGCTTGTTCCGCCCTCTTTTCGCCCCATCCTTTTTTAAAAAGGAAACATTCATTTGGGTTAAAGCCAAAATAAAAGAAGCCGTCAGAGCGATTTGAATGATCACAGCTGCAGACCCCTATGGTACCGGTATCACATCCTACCTAGCAATCAAGTATCACAAGAATGATATATATAAGGGGGTTTAGAGTAGGGAAATTATCCACGGAAGCCAGCTGGGGCCAGGCTTAAGCAAAGAACAGTCGAAATTCAGGACGAGGTTCTGTGGGATCAGGGGCAAGAAATTGAGGACCATTACGGGGGGCAAAGGGTTTGATGATTCAATCTGTACAAGCAAAGCTGGGATCAGCGAGACAATGAGCCCCCGAATGATAATGAAAGGAGAGTCCCTGGACTATAAAAAGCACCTGAGACTGCAGTTTGGAGATTACTGCCAGGTGCATGAGGAAGACTCGCCCCGTAACAGCATGGTTGGACGCACGAAAGCGGCCATCTGTATGGGAACGAGCGGAAACAAACAAGGAGGTTACAAGTTTATGAGCCTCCGCTCTGGCAAGAAATTTACTAGGCATTCGTGGGACAAGATCCCCATGCCCGACACAGTGATAGCTAGAGTCAATCTATTAGGAAAGGATCAGCCTAAACTAGTCGTTTTTACTGACCGAAAGAATAGACCTATAGGTGATGTCGAGATCACAGGAGTGGACGGGGAAGAGGGCACTAACATACCCCCACAACCACAACCTATGCTCCAAAATGATGAAGACCTGGACGCCGAACCATTGACGAAATGGAAGATGATCCCGACAAACACCAGGACAGCGACGACGAAGCATCAGTCAACGACCAACTGAATGAAATAGGCGTTGAACCGAATGCCGAACCGATCGTCGAACCGACCTTCGAACCGACCATCGAACTGGCCAATCAGCCTATCGTTGAGACGGTAGAGGAACTGGAACCTACAACAGACCAACAGCCCATGGAACGACCCCAGGAGTGGACGTTCCAGCCCAAGCGGCACCTGAGCATACGCCAGGAGTGCGCAGGTCCAGTAGGGTGAGGACACAAGCAAAGGAATTGTATATTCCTAGCTTCTCCGGAAAGAAGTAGGAGACGACCAACGTCCATACAAATGAACGTGTGTTGAACCCAGATGCACACATATTTCACACACAGGTAGAGGAAGCACCTGATGTGGTAGCAGCCATCATGACACAGTTGTCATTGAAATCTGGACTCAAGGAATGGAAGGACAAGGCACACGATGCAGCCTATGCCGAGATGAAACAGTTACATCTCAGGGACACCTTCCGTCCTAAGAAAATGGAAGAACTAAGCGAAAAGGAACGCAAGAGTATCGTAGAGTCACACCTGTTCCTAAAGTTGAAAAGGAATGGGAAGATCAAAGGCCGAGCGGTTGCCAGAGGCAACAAACAGCGCGACTTCATCTCCAAGGAAGACGCAAGCTCGCCAACAGTGTCGACAGAAGCAGTGCTACTCTCCTGCATAATCGACGCTGAAGAGGAAAGGGATGTGTGCGACAATACCATTGTGGATTGATTAATCTAACGATCTAAGAGATGTAAACTTTGTATTTCCAAATAAGTGAGCAGTTATTGATTATTTTCTAGAATAAGCCTGCTAATGATAAAGCTGTAAAGCTGAATTGTAAGCTGTATCCCTGTCGCACTCCCTTACAGCTGAATGAAGCTGGAGCAAGAACGATAGGAGAGAGTCCCCAGCAAAGTGCTGAGGTAATTACCATCCCATGAGGAGCTTCCGAATGACAGCAAACTGTGGAGCCGGAAGACCTTTAGTAAAAATGTCGGCCCTTGTTCCAGAGTTGGAATATACTTAGCCACGATGCCCTTCGACTCCCCGATATTGGACCTGAAGAAGTGGTACTTAATGCCAAATACTTGTTGCGCGCAGACATTTTGGGAACATTCAAAAGAGACAAGCAACCTTGGTTGTCTTCGAACACTGTAGAGCGCACGAGACTGTCAGTAATTACGGCATATTAGTTTGCTACAATTTCTTTGAGCAAAGCTCGCATAGGAAGCAGCTCCCTCATTGACATGCTGAAGGCAACATACTCAGCACAGTGGAGCTCAAAGTAATATCAGTCTGTAGCTTGCTAGACCAGAATGATAGGGACACACAAACAGAAGTCAGGAAAAATCAAGTGCGAGTACTTGACGGAAACAGGACCTTTTCATCCTCATATCCATAAATCCGGCGAACGTCTAGCATCACCCGACAGTCAAGTCCTGATCAAGTTTAGGGCTAAAACAAATGCCTTTGTCACTATGTGCCAATCAAATCCGGATGATACGTTGTGATTGCCTTGAGCATGGGGTAATGCTGGAGTGGACTGAATCGTTTGCACCTTGGTGAACACTATAATGTGATGTCTGGGCGAATGTTCGATCGCAATATAAAACAGCATCCCAACTGCAGCTGGATAGCTCCACTCTTCTTTAAATGGGGCCACCCAAGGTTTTTGGTCCCAGCCTTTTTCCCCCGAGAGGATTAGGCAAAAAATCCGTGTGGCGGCAGGAGAAAGCTTTCTTGCTAGCGTCAAACATACCGTATATTCGATAGACTTTATTGATGAGCCCATTTTGAGTAAGCTCAACATTGTCTCACCTGTCTTTCACATTTAATGCCGAGAATCCAAGATGTCACCTTTTTCTTCATGGTGAGATCATTATCCAAGTTTCTGGAGGCCCAACATAGGGACTCAATCAGATCATTGTCTGGACTGACCAGATTTGGTTCATCACATAATTTAATACAATGATTGATGCTCTTAGTGAATAAAGCAAACATGGTTGTCTGCCGAGGTTTCGAAACCAGGTTG
>CAICTM010002580.1:0-13401 GCA_903772945.1 Seminavis robusta | reverse complement strand
AAGCCCGCGACGATGAGGGTGGTGCTGGAGGAGGCATTGTTGGATTATGATGAGACGAGTAAACCAACAACAAAAAGTTTGATCTTGTGTGGGCACGAGGCGAGGTGGGGAGGTCCTAGTACATGTAGCAATTGGTACAGAGCACAGGTGGAATGGTGGAATGATCTCATAGTGATGGTGGATATTGGCTTACGCTTTGGTGGCAAGCGCTGTGAAAAAGATTGGGTACGGTGTGCCCTGTGGTGCAGCCGGTGAACATCAAGAATGTATCACTGGTACTGAACCTTTGATAGTGCTGGAACCATCTTCAACCAGGATTTAATGCGTTCTTCATATGGTTTATAGAGGTTCACGTTTAACCGCACGAAAGAGCCAGTCAGATATCAAAACGTCTCACTATATTTGCTGACGTGGAGACTTTATTAACGCACTGGTTGTGCAGGGAAAATTCAAGATATAAGAGTCACGTGATACTGAGTGAATCGATCCGTTCACGCTTCTTCAGCTTAGAAAGAAGCATGAGAGCCCCTGAAACGCACGCGGTTGTATTATACGTATAACATTTTCACTATGTATTCTACAGATCATACGTATTACACATATAACATTTTTAATATGTATTAGACAAGTTATACGTATAACACAGATAACACAAGTGGAACAATATTATACGTATTACATGTATTATGTGTTGTACGTATTTGACGTATTACATGTATTATGTGTTGTACGTATTTTACGTATAATACACAGCGACGAATTTTTGCTAAGTTTTTTTGCCAGGTGTTTTCTTAGCAAGGTGTTTTGCCAGGTGTTTGGGAGGCAGAGAGGAAGATGCACTGTTGCAGGCCATAATACCTGACAGCTTATCAAGTAAAATGGACTCTTACCTATCTGAACTCTCTCATGTTGCTAGATACAATATCAATGATGAAGAATGGACTCCTGCTTCCATCATTGTGAATGTAGCAACCTCACTAGCTGATGATACGCCAAAGGAGATAAACATTATGGATACTCTGGGGTTCGATAATTATCGAATGGAGAAATCGACGGTGTATTGGCTACCTTCGATGTATCAATCTTGTGATCCGGCGCATATTAAAGAAGTTTTGATGCCATACTTTGTACTTCCTTGCAAGACTGCTGGATTCCGCATCAAAAACAAGGGATTTGATAAGAGGCGGAATCACATTACCATATGTTGTCCAAGGAGTCGTTTTTACAAACAAAGGTCCCAAAAGGACAGCAACAAAACCACCCAGACTCAGCTTCCTGTTGAGGGGGAGGGTGTCAAATGTCCATTCTCTTTCAATGTTCTATATAGCCAGGAACACAGACGATGGTATCTACCCAAGTTCCAGACAGGCAACAAGCTTCATCGTGGCCATGTACAACTAGAAGAGGCACAAGTGAAAGTGTTAAGTACTCATCTTGGCACAGAAGCCGTTACACTAGCGGAACAATGCCTTTAAAGAACCACCTCTCGCCAAGTGTTGTTAAGACTTTACTTTATGAACGGACAGGCTCATCTCTAACTTCGAAACAAATCGAATCTCTAAGGAAGAGCTTGCATCAAGGAGTTTGTCTCTGTCTTTGAGTGAAGGCCAAGACGGTTACCATCTCTTCAAGTTACCGCATCAGGGCGACACTGCGGTTAGACAGGTATTGGCCCGATTGCCAATCCGACCAACAAAATGCGGTTCGTTGTTTTATTTGGCTCATATTGACTCCGGCCTTCTTCGATCAGACAATCACATAGGGGAGCCAACCTCAGAACATTGATCCTGAATCACTAACAGATGAATCAGGACAGTGCTGAATCCTTTGCGAAAAAGTAAGAGACGCTCTATCCATTACAGGTTCTTGAATGATTTTGCTTGCACTTACCTGGACGGGGAAAGTTACCCAGAGATTGTTCCAAATGTAACCCGAGTTCAGGTCTGGTGATATCACCTACAAAACAAACTCCGAAAAGAGGGAATTACAAATAGAGTCTGGGATAGCTGCATGGGCAGTCTTTCAGCCAACATGGGCATTGTTACCATTTGCTTCAAAGTGGATATTCAAGTGGTTCTACCGAAATGCCATGCCCCGACTTCATTCGGCCAAAACTCTGTCGAGAGTAGAAGTGGCTGCTCATGATGAAGACGATGAAGTGTTAATGATGTTACAACAACAGAACGGTGTTGGCAGACCATTCTCAAATGCTGTAGTTCAGCTTTTTAATTGGCACAAGCTGAACAAAATCTTACCAAATCATCCAAATTCAATCCATCATTGCACAATTGACAGAGACTGACGATGTGATTGAGTGGGAGATGATCGTGTCTTGGCTATGGAAATTTGCCGATATCAGACAAGAGAAGAAGCGGATTTGTCTCAGCAGTGCTCATGCATTACCTTGACGAAGACGAGGTATCTCACAGAGGAAGATTGGGGGGAGAACTGATAGAAAAGCTGAAGGTTTTCCTGGTAGAGTCTTTCTTCCTAAAAAAGGACTTATTTTCCGAAAATCAAGAAAGAGTGTCAGGAAAGCCATTGACCAGTCCCGCCAAGAAATCAAAAAGATAATCTAGCCATTCCTCTTTGCCCTTTTCTTTCTCTTCACACGGTCTGATACGCTGCTATCTTCATCTTCCTCAGAGGAAGATGAAGCCGGATTGCCTGCTGGGGCTACTGGAGAGGGAGCGGCTGCTGGAGCGGCTGCTGGAGCGGCTACTTACCCACAATGATGGTACTATCTTCAAATAACAACAGAAACCTCTGTATCCTTCAAACAAACAAGGGAGAGAGGTTGTTGTTCATGGTGGTTCTTTGTGGTGGAGATTGGGTGGAGATTGGGTTGAAGCACATTTTCGAACGAACGGTCACTCACGGTCACGGTGGCTGGCTGGCGACCGTGTAATACGTGTTATACGTATTATACGGGAATACGTAGAATACGCATTGTACGTATTACATGTATTACATCGCGTGCGTTTGAGGGTCTCTCGTACGGCAGTACTGGTCAAAGTGTACTCTAGTATTCTAGTATTACTGATAAAATATTATTTAGCATGGATATGAGAATAAATCTATTTATCACGCACAGCTCCATGCAAATATAAGCTCCCCACAATGCCAATACCTTACTCGCGCATATTTTACCATGGAAACAAAACATGATGGTCGTCAGTTAGTAGCTACTGTACTGGATACGCAGTGCACAGTACTTGAGCAGTAGTCGTACTCAGTAATCAGAGTATTAATAAATAGCTCTCCGAGTACAGTCGTACTAACTATCTGACTTTCCTGTACCGGTACGAGTACAGCCGTACGGACAATAATTATTTCTTGAAGAGAACAGTCCAGGCAGCTGTACTGGACCAGTAAGAATGTACCAGTAGCTGGGACCCTCTAGGAAATATCTGACGTACCCGCCCGTCTCAGCTTTCACACTAGACCATAACTCTAATAACCAGAGCAAAGCAGGACTGAGACTCGTGTTCGCTCCTTGATGTACTTAGTAGACCGACGTACCGTACCGTACGGCCGTACCGGTACTGTACCAGGTAGCGTACCGGATAGAGAGAACCCGTACCGTACGGTACCGGTAGGTGTACCGGTACTAGCACCACGGTACAAAGTACTGGTACCGGTAGCTAGCTGTCACAAGCAACAAGCTGGATCCAACGATCCAACCCATAGTCTTGAGACCCAATCCCATGGTCTAGCTAGCTACTAGCAAATCTGGTTTGTTCACCAGATAGCACGAAATCCGACACTGTTCTCCAGCAACTCTCTAGCATCATCGTTTGACACGGCACAATGATGTGCATCTATAGTCATGATAGGACAACTGAGCCACTGGCTGGGAATTGATTGAGACTCCACCAAAGCCCAGAAGATATAGCAACCACAAAACACCATCTTTGAAAACATGACTTGTCTGTGTGCAGCAGCCGACGCGATCTCTGTCCTGACCTCCATTGCACATACAGTCAGTCGCCCCAAAGCCCAGAAGATCAAGAATAGCGACTAGAGCGGTTGTGGAGAATCAGTGGATCTGGAACCCTGGTATCTCCACGAAGGCACATAGCAGCCAGCTATTAATAGTTCTCATTTTAGACTGAGCTTGCAAGTTTTGTGCTGGAATTCCACCATCTTGTCTACCTCTGCATCTCATCCCCTTGCTGCCGCATTCAGCTTGAATCAACATTGAGACAGCTTTCAGAGCAATGTATCCGGCCCACAAACATGCAAGAAGAGAGCGTCCTAAACCCATTGTCTGGAATGTCATTGGCTTGTTTCCACTGCTTCACTCAGTTTCTAGCTCCTAGCCAGCTCGTTTTTCTTCCATGTGCGGGATTTCTTCTTGTGATGAAGCTGCTACCCGGCCTTCCTAATCATCTTCCACATCATAGACTTTGGAAGCTCGTTTATTGCGGTTTGGGATTGGTGATGTCACCATAGTACCTGGTACCAGTTGATGAAGAGTCTTCTGCTCTATTAGGCTCGAGGATTGTTGAACATGCTTGTGTAGACCCAGCCTCGAATGATTTGCCGTGGGCAACCGAGATTTGTTCGTTCCGCGTGCGATCAAGTCAGTGGTGGTCGCTGGTGCTTAGCCACGAACCTGCCAACAAGCAAGCAGGGGCTACCTCCTCCATTGGCAAACTAAGCGAAGTTCCCAGACTGGACTCCACTCCTGAGGGGCTGTCCATAAAAAATCTTTTCAATTCTCGGGGTTGCGTTCCGAACTTCGGTTCGCTTAACATCAACCAAGGCGATGAAGGATCTTGGCAATAGTTGAGAACAAGCTCACAATTCAACAAGCTAAGAAACAATTTGATCAACAACACAACATTACACAACACAACAACATGAAACTTGCGTCATTTTCAGCCCTTATCTCCTGGACCCTTTTTCTTTGCAGAGGTAGGTCTGCACGAAACGGCGTTTGTACCACATCATGGGTCACAAACTCTTTGCGGAACTAACACTATTGGTCATCTCCTGCCTACAACAGGGCACGCAGAGGACGTCAGTCGAGAGCTGATGGGCATCCCGGGCTTTATTGTTACCGTCACATCTACTGTGGGCTCCAAGGTTGCATGGCGTGTTATCGAGAAGGATGATACTCCCGCAGTCCAGGATCCCAACGAGGTCACCATCGAATTCGTGCATGCAACCGACTATGCAGATGGCGAGAGTCGTGTTGATCTCCAAGAGGGCGAAGAGTATTGCCTGAGAGTCTACAAAGGAAGCAACGAATGGGAGTTTGGACCCCGAAGCGGCAGCAACACGCTCGAGGTGTTGTGTTCCGACGGCATCAAACGAACTCCGGTCAAGGACTCGCGGATCGTCGTGAATTCTCCGAGCCTTGAAGTGACTTGCTTCAAAGCAGTGGAAGATCTCTTGTCGAAGTATCCACCAAAGCTTGTCAGTTGCACTAATGGTAATTCGTGGGCCGAAAGAGGACACCTCGTTGCAGCCATTGGTCCTTACGATTCCTGGGTGGCAAAAGATGTCAGCGAGGAAGCCTGGGAAGTATCCGGTGACACGAATCTTCCTGGCGAGCACAGCGGCAAGCGTGATGCATTTCGCCATTGCTATTTCACTTGTCGCTTGACACAAGAGATTGGACTCGAACAAGCGTTGGAGGCTGGTGACATTCACGAAAGTTGTTTCTTCCAAACCCAGGAGGACCAGGACATGGACCTCCACAACAACCGTGTAGGCTCAGAACTTGGAGACGGCACAGACGATTCTGACGAATGCAACACCGGATGCCTTCAAGCTGTAGAGGATGAGAATCTTCTTTGGTTGTCTCGCCGCCTTCTTCGCGGCATTCAGTAAAACAAGCGGAACCCTTGCCCTGGGCACACACAACAAAAGTTCAAGAGATCAAAAGCCAGATAGAGACTTGAGCCCGAGACAATGTCATTAGTTTATCGCTTTTATTTTTAAAAAGGAATTGAACACGACCGCAGATCAAGCCTTGCGACTTATCATGTAGCTTCCTTTCATGATTTCTCTAGTGAGTGTCTCTTTAGATTGGGCTTGCTTGGGTCACGACATTTCTTTTGGCTGGAAGGGCTCTCGCACTCCATTCCCGGGTCTGTCTCCTGGAAGATGTGCTCGTCGTCACAACCTCTTGAGTGCTGCCAGATAGTGTCGTGGTAGGTTCCTTGTTGCCTTTGACATGGCCGGTAGTTTCATGTGGTTCAAGTTGCTTCGTGGCAACAATAGTTTCAGAGATTCAGATCCAGAAGGCCATTCTTCGCTTTGTCTCATAAGGTCTACAGTCAACCTGGTGCAACCTACATGTACTACTTCTCGCTGGCAGCAGCCAGATCCTGAAGTTTCTTTTGAATATCATCGTAGCTGGCAAAATCATCTCCGCCCAAGTCATCATCGGACCCAAACAGATCGTCAAACAGGTCTCGAGCTCCGTCCAATAGGTTTCGGCCTTGCTCTGTCACCCATTTCCCTGCTTTGGCGAGTTTCTCCTTGTTGGGTAATATTTCACGGTCCTCATCCGCAAAGTACTGGTTGACTCGCTTTGCAACTGCTTTGGCGGTCGTGGAGACGTATTGAGCCCCCCGAACGATCCGTTTGATGATAATCTTTGTGGTCTGACCCATAAGGACTTCTTGTATACTAGTCCCGCCAGCGCCGACATCAAGCTCGTCAGGAGGATCTACGCCTTCGAAGAACTTGTCAATATCATCCAATCCTTCGACAAAATCAGAGTTTGGAGACAATCGCTCCTTGAGGTTATCCATGGTCGTGGTCGGGGACTCCGTTTTCGTGTTTTCACCGTCATCTGATGACGTAACTTTGATCTCATCATCAACAACGCTTCCCATGATTTCAGTGTAACGTGTGGGTATCACCAAATCATCAATCGGCTCAAACACTTTTTTGTATCTTGCCTCTCCGTCCTCAACTAGGTTCTTGTCGAACGCAAGACCCAAGATGTACAGATCGGCGTAACGCTTGCCAGTGTATTGGCCCCAACCCTTGTAACTAGGTTCGCTTGCACTCTTTTTGTTTGAGTCATCCGGTGCCTTCTTTGTAGAAGAGTCATCTTTCGAGGGAGTCTCTTTTGTTTTGGTGGTGGTTGCCTGACCAGAAAGATTTGGTTGTTGTTGATGCTTTACCTTTTCGAAGAAACTGGCAAGGGATCCTTCTTTCGGTGGAGGCTTTTCCTTTGCTGTTTCATCAGCTGAAGTTGTCGTCTTTGTGGAATCATCAGATCCATCGTCATCCTTTGTCCCTTTGGCGGCATCAGAGCTGTTTGTTTCTGGTTCAGCATCACTGTCATCGTCTTGAGAGGCGGCCTGTGAGCTCGAGCCAGTGCCACCAATCTCATCCAGATCAACATAGTCTGAATCCATGGGATCTTCTGACTCTTGTTGCTTCTCTGGACTCTCTTATCTGAAGTCGACGAGTCAACCGTCTCTGTTTGCGGTTGCTCCTGTTCCGCTTCCTTTTCCGTGGGCTGTTGCTCCTCTGTACTCTGTTCCACTTGGTCCGCGTCTGCTGATTCTGTGGGTTGTTCATTTGTGATCTCCTCTTCCACTGACTCAGTGGTGGGCTTCTCCTCCGTGCTCTTCTTATGTGCAGTCGATGAATCAATTGTCGCAGTTGAGGGTTGCTCCTCTTCTGCTTCCTTTTCTGTGGGCTGTTGCTTCTCTGCACTCGGTTCCACTTGGTCTGAGTCCACTGATTCTGCGGGTTGTTCGTTTGTGTTCTCCTCTTCCGCTGACTCGGTGGTGGGCTTCTCCTCTGTACTCTCCTCTTCTGAGCTCCCCGTCTCAGTCCGCTGCTTCTCGGCCTCCTTCTCTTCTGATTGTGTCTCCTGCTTCTTCTTTTCCGGTTCCTTACCCTCCTCGGGACTCGTTGTCGTCTCCGTTGGCTCCGAGTCCAAGGCTTCCGATAGTGGCTTTTCTTGACTACTCGTCTCCGTTGTCTCTGCTGCATCTGCTTGTTCTGGGGAAGAATCTTTTTCGGACGATGACGACTGGGGTTCCTCTTCTGTAGACTCATCTGTTTCCTGACTGACAGGAGTCTCTATTGTTGCAGTGTCCGTGTCACTTTCAGCAGCGTCATTCTTTGCCGACTTCGTTTTTGTTGCTTCAATCTCTATGCCTTCATTGCCCTCTGCTGCTTTTGCTGCCATATCATTATGTTTGCTTTTAGCGTCCTCTGGTTCTGCTGTTGCACTATTTTCCATATCGGTTGCTTTTGTTGTTGTATCAACGTGTGCATCAGCATCGGCAGGCTCACTGTCATCGTGTGCTGTGGTAGCAGAGGAGTCGGTTGCTTCTTCATCCGCATTGGGTTCTATTGGTTCATCCACAGAGGCAGCATCTGGCTCCTTGTCTGTATTGGAGCCATTATCGGTGCTCTCCTCGCTTTTCTCTATTCTCGGTGCATCATTTTCCACGACGCTTATGAAACTGTTGTCTGAAGTTGATAGCTCGACATCATCTATTTGGCCAGGAATATCCCCAGTCTTGTCATCTTGAACTTTGTCTTGAACCTCGTCCAGTGATTCAGTCTTCTTGCCGGTGCTTTTGATGGTATCACCGGCATCATCAATCTTTGGATCTTTGGGGATTGTCACGGTGGTGGTCAATGTTGGCGGTTCTTCTTCCGATTCTTGGCTACCGGTAGTCTCTTGTTGTGCATGACAAGGAAGTATCAGATCCAGCGGAAAGGCTACCAGAAACACCAACAAATATGCCAACGCCGTCCTTGCTCGTCTTGTCATCATCTTCGTCAAGAAACTACAGTACGACAACAGACTCCAGTCCAGATTGCTGGCAGTTGCAAAAAATGAAAGGAGGTTGATGGCGTTGAAATGAATGATGTTGTGAGAAAGCTTCCACCTTCCACGTGGCGAGGTGTCCAAGAGGGACGAGGCAACTGTGCGTCTTGTGATCTCCTTTCAGGGCCAGGCTTAAGCAAAAGAACAGGCAAAATTCAGGACTAGGTTCTGTGGGATCAGGGGCAAGAAAGTGAGGACCGTTACGGGGGCAAAAGGGTTTGGCTTTGCGAGATCCACGGAGACATAAATGGGTAGCTTTCACAAGGGCAATTGAGATACGGGTCTGCATGAAGAACATCATTTGAGAGTAGGAAAATTGAGTTTTGGAGGCAGTAGCAGAAGCAAGGCGTTGTAAAAGAATCTTGGCTTGTGGGGCAAGCATGCCATCCACAGAAACAACAAAGGGATGGAAGGAAGCGCGATTGGAGTCGCACGCTTCTTTATATTTGGAAATTTTGTCCCGTTCTTGTTGGGTTAAAACTTTTACGGGATCTTTGTTTCGGTAAGAGGCACAGTCCAAATCAGTGACACGTACGTCAATAATAGCTGTTGTACCACGTTCGAACAAGCCGCGAATGGAAAGATCACCACGTAAGAGCTCGGGGGCTGAAGGGGGATTGAGAGGGGGGGGAGGAAGGGGAGGTAAGGTTGAAATAGGGTGACCGGCAGGGATAGTAGAGGCTGAAGTTTATTGTTTTAAAAGGCGACACTGCTGAGGAAGCGGGAAAGCCACGTAACACCGCAGCCACTGCCACTGCTCTACCTAGCTAGCTTAGCCCACCTCTTCCTTTTAATAACGTATCTATTTAGTATTTGTTGCTCGATTGGATACTTATTTGCTACCAACCATGAATACAACCTCCTGTCTCAGCGATGAGCTGCTCTTCCGAGCCACATTCAACTTTGAAACTGCTCCCTCAAACTTTTGTATTCAACTGTACCAGTCTGAGCCTGACTTCGCCCCGGAGACAGGGTTATGGAATAAAATCTTGGAAGATCAGGACTTTCCTCGTTACGGGGTCTCACAGTGGGTCCAGCCATTTGAAATCTGCTTGCCTGCCACTGCATGCTATGTTGCAGAAATCTCTACCTTGACGCCAGATATGTACCAGTTTGAATGGGGCGACGATGGAGAACCCTTTGCTGCTATGTATCCTGGAACACGTGATCCGGATCATATTGATTACAGCACCATTCACTTCTTTACTGATTTTGGCAACTGCATTCCTGATTGTGGTCCAGAAGAGTCCCTTTTTGAGCTTATCCACTTCAGCGGAGACTACGGTGGGGGAACTGGAGGCTTGAAGATGTTACCACTATTGATGGTGATGCCACTGTGGAAGACGCTGGCAAAGGTGAAGAGATTATTGGTTGCAAGTATTTGAAAGGCTGCAGCAACACTAACATTTTTCCGGAGGAGTACAGTTTTATCCGTTCCTGTGTCCCATCAACCCGTGATCATTGTCTTAGATTCCTGTTTGGAGCCAGAATCAGCAATTCAAATGAAGGTCTCCTTTACAAGAATGACAACATACTTGTCAAAGTAGACGGAGGAGTAATTGCACAGGACAACAATGCACAGTTCGCTGCAGTGGACTTTGGGGATGCCTGTGTGGATGCATGTGGTGAAAATGAGTCCCTTTTTGAGTTCTTGATGCATCGCAACCAACTTGACAATGAGAATCCACCCTCAGCTACAAACTCCAGGGTATAGGAAGTCGAGCTGAAGAAGTGGTTCTCGAACATACATTTGATTCACCAGCGATATACAACAGATCTGACATCCCTCTCGACTCTGCCAACTCTCTCCCCATCAACCATGATATCATTCACTATGCCCGGGAGTGTGCTGCGAGAGATGGGTGCTACAATTTGAAGTATCTGTGCCCTATCTGGAGTGGGATGAAAGAAACCACTCTTGGGATGAGGGCCATTACCAGCTCAAGAAGGATGGAATTATTTGGAGGAATAGAGAATTCAGCTTTGGTACCTTTCGTGACGAACATAACCAAACGACCAATGTTGGCAGTTGCAAAGTTGGTGAATTGTGCCAGGGTGGAGAGCCTCAGCTTCTGTTGGAAGTCACAACATCTACTGATCCTTCTGGCAATCTCACAGAGAACGTTTTTTGGGGTGTCTCTCACGAAAATGGAACAGATGGCTCCTTCGGATCCAACCATTATTTTCGTGAAGGATTCCCACCAGGTTCCACATTCAAGACAGTGGGGTGCTTCCCAGATGACGAAGATCTGATATTTTTTGTGAAGCATCCTAATGATACCACAGTCAAAGTGGAGAAGAACTCTGTCGAGCTTGACTGCCGCCTCAAACAAGATGGAGTCTTTGATGGTTATGCAATTGCTCCTCTGAATGGTACCTGCGGGGTAGCGCAGGACTCGGAAGCAGCTGAAGAAGCAATGACTTCAGGAACTGAAGCCCCAACTTCTTCAAGCTCGGGCGCCAGCAGTGCAAGTATCAGTATTGTTGGATCTGTGGCAGTGTTGATGACGGCGATCTTCACCAAGCCATAAGCGACAAACCTGTTGGAAGGAGCAATCAGCAGCTGCCTAAGAAGTGGCAGTACCCAGTAGTACTTCACGTATTTGTTGTTTGAAGCCTAGTAGAGTCTTACATGTATTATTTTTAAAATTGAACCTCCATTTCAATTATTTGTAGGGTAACCAGCGAGTAAAACTTCATTTACCTCGGCAGTCTATCTGCCTGAGCCCTCTACCCCTTTTTTGGCAAATATTCTGTCTGTGGGATCCCCTTGTTTTGTGTCTGTGGGATCCCCCTCATTTCCTGTCTGTGGGATTCCCTATTCCGGTGAAGCCAGGGTATAAGGATAGAGATAATATAAGCTGGCAAAACTGGAAATTGAAGGTTCAATAAAAAGTTAGGGGTAGAAATATATCAATGTAATTTAAGGTTAGTGCACTCAGCACAAAAACACAATAAGCCAGCAGGTGTTGTAAATCTAGGGTTACATGATCGAATGATAGCTCTAAATTATGGGTTAGCCAGTGGCAACACCAAGGCTAGCTTAATATAAAACAGAAGGTTACAATGAGGGAATGATAGTGGGCGGCAACACACGACGAAGTCGGGTGTTGTCGCCAGGGCTAGCTTAAATAAAAACGAAGGTTATAATGAGGGAATGATATCGGGCGGCAACCCACGACGAAGTCGGGTGTTGTCGCCGGGGCTACCTTGAAAGAAGGGTGCAATCTCAAACATGTCATCCTTCTTCTATCTGTCTTTCTGGGGAGGTATCGCAGCTCCCGCTGACTTATTGCGCCAACAAAACAGAATAGAGAGAGTGGATTACGCTGCGGGGATTTTGCGGGGAATCACTCTCGAATGTACATACATGTACCGTATCTATGATATCATCAAGCATCCTCTAATCGACGAAAGATTCAGGCAGCTGTGAGGAAGGCCTTTGACCACAGGAAGGTCACCTTTGGCAGCACTCCTCAGATCCACTTAAGAGAATACAAGCCAGGAGGGACTCTATCTCTGGTGATGGGCCGCACCGTTGGAAGAGTGTTGGAGGCTGAGGCAGACTATCTGGGCCGCTGGAGCTTGAAGATGTTACCACTATTGATGGTGATGCCACTGTGGAAGACGCTGGCAAAGGTGAAGAGATTATTGGTTGCAAGTATTTGAAAGGCTGCAGCAACACTAACATTTTTCCGGAGGAGTACAGTTTTATCCGTTCCTGTGTCCCATCAACCCGTGATCATTGTCTTAGATTCCTGTTTGGAGCCAGAATCAGCAATTCAAATGAAGGTCTCCTTTACAAGAATGACAACATACTTGTCAAAGTAGACGGAGGAGTAATTGCACAGGACAACAATGCACAGTTCGCTGCAGTGGACTTTGGGGATGCCTGTGTGGATGCATGTGGTGAAAATGAGTCCCTTTTTGAGTTCTTGATGCATCGCAACCAACTTGACAATGAGAATCCACCCCTCAGCTACAAACTCCAGGGTATAGGAAGTCGAGCTGAAGAAGTGGTTCTCGAACATACATTTGATTCACCAGCGATATACAACAGATCTGACATCCCTCTCGACTCTGCCAACTCTCTCCCCATCAACCATGATATCATTCACTATGCCCGGGAGTGTGCTGCGAGAGATGGGTGCTACTAATTTGAAGTATCTGTGCCCTATCTGGAGTGGGATGAAAGAAACCACTCTTGGGATGAGGGCCATTACCAGCTCAAGAAGGATGGAATTATTTGGAGGAATAGAGAATTCAGCTTTGGTACCTTTCGTGACGAACATAACCAAACGACCAATGTTGGCAGTTGCAAAGTTGGTGAATTGTGCCAGGGTGGAGAGCCTCAGCTTCTGTTGGAAGTCACAACATCTACTGATCCTTCTGGCAATCTCACAGAGAACGTTTTTTGGGGTGTCTCTCACGAAAATGGAACAGATGGCTCCTTCGGATCCAACCATTATTTTCGTGAAGGATTCCCACCAGGTTCCACATTCAAGACAGTGGGGTGCTTCCCAGATGACGAAGATCTGGTATTTGGAAGCATCCTAATGATACCACAGTCAAAGTGGAGC
>CAICTM010002579.1:0-13404 GCA_903772945.1 Seminavis robusta | reverse complement strand
GGAAGGATACCAAGACCAAGACGCGGCTGGTGCTGGACACCAAGAATGAACCATCCAAGATGTTGCTGACTGCTGGCCAGGTATGTGACCACCCGTGCCAGACCATATGGCATATGAGAGACTTGGATGGAGAACTCCCTTTGTGTGGTTGCATGGGTACACGCATGACATATCTGCACTCCTTAAATTTGAGTTTTATGAACAAGTCTACTACCAGAAGTATGGTGCCAAGTTCCCACAGGACTCAACCGAGTGTGTGTGGAGGTTCGTTGGCGTCTCAGAGTATGTTGGTCATGGCATGACGTACAAGATTCTCACTGAGGATGACAAGATCATCCATCGGGCTGTTGCTAGAACAGCAAGACTAGGAAATGAATTCACCAATTGGAAGGCGGATGCACAGGCAACCAAGCTTGCGCCCAAACCCAAGACATTTGTGGACGGGCCACCCTCAAAGACAATCGAAGGAGGTATTGATGTTGGGGAGACCCAGAACGGTACAGTGTTCCATGACGCCAGCCATCCGGAATGATATCAGCTCACACCTGAGAGAGGACGACCTTCCGCCAAAGGTGGCACACTACCCCCCCCCCCCCCCCCCCCCCCCCTCCCCCCGGCACCCCCGCCCCCCCCCCCCCCCCCCCCCCTCCCCCCCCCCCCACCTAACCCCCCCCCCCCCCCACCCCCACCCCCACCCCCGCCCCCCCCCCCCCTCACCCACCACCCCCTACCCCTCCCACCCCCCCCACCCACCCCGCCCGCCCCCCCCACCCCCCCTCCACGCCCCCCCCCCCCCCTAACACCCCTGCCCACCTCCCCCCCCGACCACTCCCCCGCCACCCCACACAATTTTTTTTCACCTCCACCCCCCCCCCGCATCGCCACCCCCCCCTACCCCCCTCCGCCCCCCCGCCTCACCCCCCTCCCCCCCCCCCCCCCCCCCAACCCATCCCACTCCTCACCCCCCCCCGCTCCCTGTCGACCCGGCCCACCGACGGCCACTCCGACGCCCCCCCCTCACCCCCACCCCCCCCCGCCCCCCACCATTCCACCCCCAACCCCACTCCCACCCCCACCTGCCCCCCACGCCCCCCCCCCCCCACACCCCCCCCGCCCCCCCCTTCCACCCCCCACACCACCCCGCCCCCACCCCCCCCCCCCCCCACCCGCCACCCCCCCCCCCCTCCCCCCCCCTCCCACTCCCCCCCCCCCCTCCCCCCTCCCCCCCCACCCCACCCCCCCCGTGCCCCCCCCCCCCACAGCGCCCCCCCACCACACCTCCCACCCCCCCCACACCCCGCCCCCCCGCCCCACCCCCCCCCACCCCCTCCACCCCCCCCCCCCCCGCCCAGCCATTTTGATGTGTCAGGTTTGCTCAACCGAACGTTCATAACCAACCCGGACGACAATGGGGGGCAGGCAAGAGCCAAGATTGTCTCTGCGACGCCCACAGGTGAGACCGACGCTGATGGCAAGGAGTCTGTTTTCAGATTCCGATGCAAGCATGGAGACAAGTGTTTCGAGGAGAACAAGGCCTACTCCAAGATTCTCGAATGGTGTGACCGTGACCTTGACCTGGACGACATTTTCAGGATTGACTCTGTCCAAGACCACATGCCATCCAAGACACGCTCAAAGTTTGAGATCCTTGTTGAATGGGCAAGCGGGTGCCAGACATGGGAAGATATGGGGTTCATCTTTAATGATGATCCAGTTTCTTTTTCCCTGTATGCGGTGAAGAAAGAACAACCTGGTGGTGGTGGATGGTATGGAAGCGTGGTACTTTTCCTACGGGGAAGCCGACCACCGAAGCGCTTCCCCTCTGGATCTGTCAACTACAAGAACAACAACAACAACTAAAGGTAAGCAACAAACACAACCAATCGGTCATACCATTACACTACCTATTAGCACTATTGGAAGCATTGAAACGGAGCGAAAGGACCTCAGGAAGCCTGTTTTCTGTTATCTTGTTGAAGAGTACTGTTTACTATAGGATTCAACTAAACGTCATCAAAAACGGAAAACCTACACCCTTTTTTCCTCTCTTTACAACCTCTTAAAGCCGAAACGGATCGATAACTCCTATCTCCTATCAAGCGCACCTCCTCTATCAAGCGAATATCAACGCGGCGTTCTCCCGTCCAGATTAGAAAGCCAACCCAACTGAAATCCTACGAGATCGGGCGGGTTTTCTATTCTCGACAGCCGACGGCCAAGTTGGATGAATTTGAACACAAGAAGGAGTCTCCGGCCTTCCACAGCCAAAACAGTACCAGAAAAACACAACTCCCATACGTGTAATTGTTGCTTTCTGAACTAAGCTCCTGACGGCCGAAGAAATCCTATTGTCGGCCGATCCTCTTTTTCAAACGATCGCTCCTCCTCTACCACCAACCAACAGGCCTCCGTTACCTTTACCCCTAAAGGCACTGACTCAATCCGAATTCGCGAAATCCGAATCGCAAATCGAATCGAATTAATCGAATCGAATCTCCGAATCGATCCAAGACTTGCTATTCCGTGAATCGATCAATCTTCCCGCGAACGTAACTCTTCCTCCGATACGTACTTCTTCCTCCGTACGGATCCAACGACAGCCTTTTATCAAGAATGACTTCACTAGATACCTGAAGTGACCACCGAGAATAGAATTACACCTGTATTCTTACTTTTTCACCGGCCACTAGTGGTTTCTCCGGACGTCCTTGTTGGAACTGATCCTACTGATTCAACCAGTCCTATCCCTATACAGACTGGGTGACTGATCGACACCTGATACTGTTACAACCCCTCCATTGATATCTAACTCCCCACCAAGAGGAACAACAAAAAACGACAGTTCCTGTAAAAGGACTTGAGTCTTGTATCTCCAAGGCTTAAGGCTGCAAATTTAATAGGTTTCCACAGCCCCTTCTCCCTGAGATAACCCAAGCTCCTCTCCAAAAGGATCTCACCCCAACAAGAACCAACTACAAAAGTTGCCCCTCTGGTTATAAAAGATTGTGCAACACCTTCACTGAAACAGCCACCTCTCTACCCCTATCTGCCTCTCCTACAGAGCCTCAGGAACTCCCAAAGGTTTGAGCCCCAGTCAGAACTTCAGCGTGGTGTGGCATAGTTATTATTACATAACTGACTCTATCTACCTCTCATTGATTGTTGAGTGACTCTCCAGTGACTTTCCCCAGTTCCACCTGAATCGAGTACACCCTCCACATCTTGGCCTTGACGTCTCTGTTGCAAAGATTGACCCGTACAACAGACTTGAGGTACCAGCCTTTGGAGACAACACATGCGTCATCCCAGTAACACAGCCCGCAATCAACCAACAACACCCGTTGATCCCCCCACCACTGAATCTACTGGCTATAGCGTGTCTTCTCCAGTTTTCCCTTGAAGAATCCCTAACAGCCTTTGGCCCTGATACCATCCTCTCCTCCAGGTAGTGGTATACCTCCACCAGACTTGGGCCACAGCCTTGTGATCCGTGGCAAACAACAAACCCAACAACTTGATATAAAACTTGATTAACCATGCCTCAGTGCATTGCCCTTTGAATACACCCTCTCTACATAATCATCTCGCAACGTTCACAAGGCAACCCATTGCTGCGTGAAGAACAGACACATACAGTCAAACTGCAAGATACCACAACTCTCCACACACCAAAACTACCATACAGACCCAGTGTACCACACTTCACTCAAACCCAAGGTCCTTCCAGACATTCCCGCCACTCTCACACTTACCCAACCAAACACATCCAACCATCCTACAGCAGACTCACAACACCATCCCCAGATGATCAGCCAACAGCTCCTAGAGCATGCAGCCATCTTGAGGATCACACCCTTCCGAATCACACCCTACCCTATCAGGGAGATGCCTTTGTTCTCACCTTGAACAGAGGCACGCCTCATATCCTACAACACACCATCAACATGCTACATCCCAACTCCAACAACAACAGCTCCAACCCAACAGATCTCCCTCCTCTCTCTGCATCAGCCCAATTCCAGTGCCCCCTTATCCTCCTTCTATTGACTCAACAACCCTCGAACAGCCCACAACACTCCAGCAGCCACTGTGCCTTCCTCCTGGGAACCACAATTGCCAGTGTGTCATTTGAACCCATCTTCTGCCTGCTTGTTGGCCTCTATCTAACAATTTTGTGCATTGGATGGGTTACACCCTGCTCTGGTCCAGCCTGAGGAGTCCACTTCCTACGGGCTCTGCTGGCATCTGGCCTTGCATGCCAAGGCCTTTGCCACAGCTTGGGACCTGATCACCCAGAACACTTACTGGCGAGCACTCTTGGTCTGGCAATCTAACTGGTCCTCTCGGTCCCTATGGTGATAATGGTTTCAATACCGACAAAAATCCTGTGTAAGCACCTGTAACCCAGGTTTTTGCGCTGCAGGTTCCCTATATCAATGTGCTCACCCCCTACCCAGGGCATCTGTCTACTTGGTGCTGGCTCCACTTTGGGCCAGTGGATGAGGTCAAGTTGATTGGGCAAAAAGTAGATGACGACTCAGTCTAGGTGGGGGCTTCCCCAACACTTGCCCGCGTCATAAAAGCACACTCCGTGGCCATAGTTTTTAAACTAACGAGTATTTTCACCCTGGTGGATGGTAAGCGGTGGTAAGACCCTACACGAAGAACGCAAAGAAATTGCTAGGATGACTCACAAGCCAGGCTGAAGAACTTCCGGAACAAGCCGGTGTAAATATGGGCACCAGGTTCCAAGGAACATGCTGAGGCGGTCTTCATCGACGAAAAGAATGGAAACACAAAAGTGGCAGGACTCAGAAGAACTCGAGATCAAAAAGCTCTTGGAATACGAAACGTTCAAGAGCCTAGGCCTCGGAGCGCCAGTACCAAAGGCTTCCAGAAGATCCCCTGCCACATGGTGTATGACATAAAGATAGATGGACGCCACAAGTCGAGGTTTGTGGCAGGTGGCACAGGACAGAGACGCCAACTGATTTGTGTATTCAGGTGTTGTTCTCTGCAAGGAATTCGTCTTGTCACCTTCATTGCGGAATTAATGACTTAGAGTTGTGGGCCAGGATGTTGGTAATGCATATTGGAGTCTACACAACTGAAAGGTATGCTTCATTGCCGGAGGCGAGTTTGGACCCTGGCTGGACACACAATTGCAGATGATCAAGGCAGAATATGGACTAAAATCTTCTGGAAAGTGTTGGCATGAACAAGTTGTTTGATGTGCTCTACTCCATGGGATTCAAGCCCTCACGCGCTGAGTCGACATCTGGATGAAGGATCGAGGAGACCACTATGAGTACATTGCGTGCTACGTTGATGACCTACTCATTGCATCACGTGAGCCCAAGTAATCATAGATGGGCTGAGGGCCGAGCCCCACAAGTTCAAGCTCAAGGGCACTGGTGAGGTGGAGTTCCACCTAGGATGCAACTTCAACGCGATGAGGATGGGACACTCACATGTCACCATTCAAGTACATTGACCGCTTAGAAGCACAATACCTTACCCTCTTTGGGAGAAGCCGTCCACCAAAGGTGACCAGTCCTGTTGAGAAGAATGATCACCCGGAGCTTGATACTTCCCCACTGTTGGACGATGATGGGATCACCAAGTACCAGTCCCTAATTGGAGGAATCCAGTGGGCCATTTCCCTTGGAAGGTTTGATGTTTGGAGTTGCAGTCATGACGCTTTCCTCGTTCCGAGTAGCTCCCCGTGTTGGCCACCTGGATCGATTGAAGAGGATTACCGGTTACCTGGTCAAGATGAAACATGGAGGCATCCGTGTACGAACCGCTATTCCGGATTACTCCCAGTTGGAAGTCAGGAAGTATGACTGGACAAAGACAGTGTACCAAAGGAGCTGAAGAGGAACTCCCCGGTGACGCACCTGCTCCCAAGGGCAAGCCCGTGGTCTTCACCACCTACGTGGATGCCAACTTATACCACGATTGGGTGACGGGGAGAGCCGTCACTGGAGTCCTACACTACGTGAATCAGACTCCCTTTGAATGGTACTGTAAGAAGCAGGCCACCGTTGAAGTGGCGACTTATGGTTCCGAGTTTGTTGCTGCCAAGATAGCTGCCCAACAAGCTGTCGCTGCCCGTATCACATTGAGATACCTTGGTGTCCAGTGCAAGGCCCCACATACATGTTCGGAGACAAGGGTCGTTTGCACAAGCTCGACACAGCCCACTCCCCGCTCAAGAAAAGGCATCAGCACTGGCCTACCATTTGTTAGGGAAAGCATTGCAGCAGGAACCATCTCCTCCATCACATGCCAGGAGAAATAACCCGGCTGAATTCTCACGAAGCACTGGGGTTATTCTCAGATTTGGCCATGCTCCGAGCAGTGATGTTCTGGAAAGGGAATACCCTGAACACCCTCACCCCGGATGATCCGATGGAGGGGAGCGTTAAAATGTGGGTTGGATCCATGGGATAAACGTGGTGAGTGTGAGACAAACTGTCTGCCTTATGTTACTGGTGCCCACATGGTATGTGGAACCAGCAAAGATATAGAGAATCTTGGTTGATACTGGTGAGAAACAGGCCATACTATATGGAACCAGGGAAGCCCACATATGGTCCCATATGAAGGTTTTGACCACTGTATCACCCCAGATGGCCATGAGGCGAGCATCTACTCTCAATCAGTGACTCAGGAGGATCCAGGAGCCTCAGTGTGGCTCAGAGTGCTAAAATCCTGCATAACACCCAATTATTTGGATGCATGCTTTTTGCTCATAGTCCTAAGAATTGAATGTATGAATTGATACCATCTCCATAGACCTGTAGCTCCCTGTTCCTTTGCAGTAGATACCTATCCTGTTGAGGCTGAGCAGTGGCATTGAGAGGTAAGCTGATAGCATTCGCTAGGCTGCCCAGCATCGTGATAGAATAACATCTGGTACCAGCTCCAGGAGCTGAAACTCTGTAACAGAGGAGGCCATGTGGCCATCTCATTCTTGTGGATCTACCCTGATCTTTCAAGAAGTTATTGACAAGCAGCGTGACTTCATCTCCAAGGAAGACGCAAGCTCGCCACAGTGTCGACAGAAGCAGTGCTACTCTCCTGCATAATCGACAATGAAGAGGAAAGGGATGTGGCAGTAATTGACATCCCGAACGCCTTCATCCAGACACGAGTCGAGATGAAAAAAGATATGGTAATAATTAGAGTAAGAGGAGTATATAGTAGACATGCTGTGTGAAATAGCCCCAGATGTCTACAAACGTTCGTGACAACGGATAAAAAGGCAACAAGCAGTTGCTACTGCAATGCTTGAATGCATCTACGGACCATGGTAGCTAGCCTACTATACTACGTAAGTTCCGGAAGACATGGTCCGGAACGGATTTAAGATTAATCCTTACGACCCATGTAAGCCAACAGAATGGTCACGGCAAGCACAAACAGTCTGCTGGCATGTGACGACTGTAAGCTAGCAAAAGGACTCGAAGGTTAACGACCAGCTGATCCAAGTGCTTCGTATGATACTGAAAGCATATTCGAGGACGCACTGGAGAGATGACGGTGAGCCGCGGAAGGTCCACACGTATCTTGGCATGACCCATAGACTTCACGACGAAGGTCAATGCAACGTATCATGTACAAGTACGTTGATGAAATCTGGAAGCCTTCGAGAAGGCATCGCCAGAGGAAGGGGGCACGAAAACTAGAATAGTGCAGCCCGAAAGACCTATTCACAGTAGTACGAATCTGCAAAAGCTCCCAACGAGAAGGCAGACACCTTTCACGCCTGGTGGCTAAAGTGTTATTCGCTACGAAGAGAGCCCGACCAGACACAGGTACGGCGATATCGTCCTACGACTAGAGTCAAGAACCAGATAGGCACGATGGGATAAACTAGTCCACCCATGCAGTACATTAGACGTACTAGAAAACTACATTAGTTCTCAAAGCCGAGGAAGTGGCTATTGAAATGGTATGTTGATGGTTCTTTCGCAGTCCTCCAAACATGAGGGGTCATACCGGAGGTGGTTTGACCATGGGCACGGTTACCCATTATCGACTTCGACGAAACAGAGAGTTGAACACGAGAAGCTCACTGAGAGTGAACTCGTGGCATTGATGACTGATGCCATCGATCCTTTTGGACGAGGCAGTTCCTTCTGGAGCAAGGCTATGTGTTAAAGAAACTATAGTCTATCAGGACAACAAGAGTGCCATCCTTCTAGAGAAGAACGGCAAAGCTTCTGTAGTAAACGAACGAAGCACATAACATTAGTACTTCTTTTTGAGCGACAGAGATCGCAAAGAAGGAGATCAGTGGGACTGGTGTCCAACTGATGATATAGCTGCGGACTTCGGGACGAAGCCGAACCAAGGTCGACTGTTCAACCAGAAGTGGACAAGTTGATGGTGTTGTGGAACACTCAGAGCCAGGGAACTCAGAAGGAGGGTCACGGTCGGACAAGAAGGTCCGTTCAAGAAGGAGCGCTAAGCGGAGTAAGTAAGTAAGCATGGTCGACGACTAGGACAAGCTCGACGACCACAGGAGTGTTGTGTTGGGGATTCGCGATTAGGGATTGAACCTGTACCTCTGTACTAGCATTTCATGCCAGTAGAAATACCATGGAATACAGAGCCCACCCACTTTTTCAGTAGTATCTCAATAGCAAGTAAACTAGAAGAGAGCTTAGAGCAACTAACACTCTGTTCTGTTCTGTTCTGTTCTGTTCTGTGCTGTGCTGTGCTGTGCTGTGCTGTGCTGTGCTGTGCTGTGCTTTATCTTAAAGGCTACACCTCGTCAGACAATCCCGCTGAACGGTGCCGTGACGAACCCACACACCAAAACAGGGCAGCTATGGGTCACCAATCTGGCCTCTGGCCTGATCGAACAATGGCGGAATCTCTGGGAAGATCGCAATGCCGCCAGGCACGGCCGAGATCAAGAACAGAAATGGCGCAAGAAACACGAAGAGCTCCAAAGAGAGGTTGAGCTCCTGTATGAAAAAGCGGATCTGCTCCCAGAGCATCTCCTTGGTACCATCTTCAAACGACCCCTGGAGGAAAAGATGGCCAAAGGGCCGGGGGTATCAAAGCATGGCTGGCCAATTGGCTTCCAGTTGTTGACGAAGCAATGAGGGACGAGCATGCACACGAGCAGCCTTCCCAATCAGGGTAACTATGCGCCGATGTGGGATTCCCATAGCAATAGCGGGCAATTTAGCCTAGCCTAGATAGTTAGTCGTACAGCACCCTCCGGAGTTTTGTTCAATTTCTCCGGTGGGGGGCTTACACTGGGCCCATTCCTAAGTGGGCGCCCTTGTGCGTCTGAGGTATGTGGGTTCGTCACGATTCTCTTCACAGTACTTACTCACCATCAACATCGCTACCTAATCAATTTGTTTGTTGTACTTCCTCCACAAATCCTGCTCGTTCTTCCCCCCGCCTCGACCGTACCGTTGATGGACGTTGTGCACGCCAATGTTGTAAAGTCCATCGTCCATTTGCCATTTGCCATCCCCTCCTATGCCGTCAAACTGATCGTCGTAATCGTCGTTGTACTGGTTTCGTCCGGAAACAGATCGAGGCTTCGATTCAATTCCATTCTGGCCGCGACACGAACAAGTTCCCTCCTCTACTAGACCCCGTTGAGCATAGTACTGTAGCGCCTGCCCCTTCACAGCCCCTCGCAAACGAGTCGAGTCTTTCTCAGACCTGATTGTTGCTGCCAAAACAGCCACAAGTGCTGGACCACTGGCGGTTCCAATTCTCTCCCGTATTCCTTGAAGGAAGCCGGCAGAGGGTTTGATTTGATCTATGGGTGTACACCGCAGTCTCCTTGGTTCTACTTTCACAGCGCAGCCGCCCCCACAAAGAGCAACGCAACGGTAGTTCGGCCCATAATATTATGCCACTTGATCTTTGGCAGGGCTACCGCTAGCCCACGATGACTTGCTGTCTGTCACGAAATGCACGAAAGAACTTCGATTGAATCCCTCGCCGTGGATAGTACCAGCCAGATACCGTGCGAATGCATTCGATTGAATTCGGTCAGTGTAGCCACATCACTCGATCATCTTGTTTTCAGCTCCTTCGTCAATGCCGCATATAAAGTTCATGCTGGCTAGCCCAGCATTGGCCGCAAAAGACGTGATTCCATTCCCGTGAGGAGTACGGAACGAATGGATCATCGGCAATGTCTCCCAGCCCAACACGCGACACGTAAATGGATGCATGGTACCACCAGTCTTGCTGTCATCGTCCACAATCACGCAGTCGATGGCTGCAAATGCGATGCTATTCGGCTATAGGAAGGTGATCGATTGGCCCCCGCCCAATGCAGACCGTGATACAACGTGCAATGTGCTTGGTGGTACCAGTAGGCTAGAAGCAAGAATCAGAGCGATGGACCTACCCCAATTACGATTTGGACTTGGTCAGTTGTATTAATAAAGCGGGCACGTTGTCTGGAGGTGTGGACCATGCAGTTTGACGATCGCGCTGTCTCTCCCAACACCAGCAACAAAGCCGTACAAGTTGTCAAACTTGCCTAATAATATTTCTGGACCCGTCGCAGTTCTGTGGACTTCGTACCGTCCCAAATTTTATTCACTTTTGCGCCTCGGCTTGGAGGGAGAATGTGAAGCATAAGTCTGCCTAAAACGGTTACGATTTATTCTGTACAAACCGGCGCAAGCTGACAAGTATGCATACGTCCTGTGAATAATGTCTGGAGAGCATGCGGGCTGGTGTGAAGCAAAGCAAACAGGTGTTTTGACGCAAGTGATGCAGACTCGCAGCCAGAATATGCTTGCTCGCAACCGAGCTATGCTTGCTCGCTAAATTTATCGAATTTACGAGTCTTGTGTCAAATGCAACATTTTAGTGACAATATAATTTTTTACTTAAGGGATCTGTTTGCGTCAGCCTTTAAATCGGTTGATTTTTCACCAAACGGAGCCCTGTTTGGTGAAAACAGAACTGGAAGCATCCAGTCGTGCAATGTCTCTTTGGCTTGGCATGCAGCACGGAACCGCCCATGTCACACCTTTACTTATGACTACGGCATTGTTTGCATCACTTGAAGCGTTTTCTGTTTGCTTTGCTTCACACCAGCGCGCATGCTCTAAATGGCTAGACCCACATACATCTATTCACCCACGATTGACAACTGGGGTTTAGAGTAGGAAAATTATCTATGGAAGCCAGCCGGGGTGAGGCTTTATTTTAAAAAGCAACGAACAGTCGAACTTACAGTAGCTTGGAGGCTACACATGAAAAAAATGCCTGGCCAGCCCGTTCGAAAGGACGAACGACACCTGAAAGCATGGACCCCACAGCACGCTGAAGAAGACCCATCGGAATGGAAACGATAGCACAAATACCAAAAAGCAACTCTTTGATGCTGAACGGATCGATACAATCATTAGATATACATGTACAGACAACCACAATATGTCAACAATCTTCTTCGCATTAAGCCAGATCTCCAATTCATCCTCCGTCATTTCCTCAAGAATCTCCAGGGTGTGACCTTGACCATCTATATCTCAATCTCCTGCATGGTCAGCAAATCAGATATCATTGTCCTCCTCAGAGTCAAGTAGGGTGAGTATCTTCATAAAGTCTGTCATTGGAAAGTCCTCAATCAGTGGCATCATTGTTTCTAGCCTAACTCCAAAGAAGTAGACTGCACAAGTTGAACTGTGAGATGATTCCTGGTTCTTCCTCCTGCCTCAACAACTATGAATCTCCGCCAGGGAACTCAGTTGTAGGAACACAAGAGCTGGGAGGGAGATCTCTGGTTGATGAAGATCTCCTCCACTGGCTGAAAGGCCAGCTCAAAAGAGCTGGATCAATGCTACCCAATCACTACTTCAAAGTACTTGGGGAGCTGGTTACATTGCCCTAGCACATACCACACAGGAATCTATCTACTGCAGGGCTGAGGGTGCTACTGGGTCTCAGGGGTTACTCTTTCATTACTATCTTTCTTACCATAAGCTAAAAACACCATTACCACGATTTCACTCCAGTTGACAGAACTGGCTCTTTTGGAGAGGATATCCTACTGTTGGAGATCCTATGAGAGGACTGTTGGTCTGGAACATTCCATTGTATCTAGACTGAAGGCTATATGCTCTGGAACACATAGGCATGCCTCAGCTATATACAAATTGTCATATGGCTGCAATGCTGTGTGTACTGATTGACTGTGCACGATCGAAAGCATTGTTTCCATCCGTCTAAACCAGCACAGCTGTGGCGCACCCATAGAGGCTCCTATTGCTAATTTCATCGCTCCCCACCATTCGAGTCATCAAATGGGGGCGTCAACAAGCTTCTCTATGTCTGGGTCATTCCTCGACATTCCCACAAAACTGGGAGCATCTGGTTCCTCAGTTTGGACCTTGACTGTGACCTAATACAAAGTCAGCAGCCCTCTTGAATACATCAAGGTGTCCATTGCTGGGTACCACTTGGAACAAAGGAAGGGACATCACACTTGTGATCTCAAACCCTCCAAAGTAGGCGGCTGGCTCCAAAGCAAATGCATTGGGTTGCCATCGTTGTCCAAGAGAGAAAAGGTGTTAGGATCTAGGATGGACGTGGTGTGCGCAGAGGTACTCTTGGGATGGACAATACACATCCACCTTGGGTTGGTCACTCGCGAAGGTGTGTGTGGAATATGTCTTGAGGCTATCTGTAGATACTCCCCATTCACAAGGAACCTATTGCACTTGGACGTCAGTAAGGATCCCACTTGGTCTCCCCATACTTGCACCATAGCTTGGAATTGGCTTAGAAGCCATCTGTTTGTCTCCCCATAAAGATCAGAGGGGCAGAGGCAAACAGTCAGTAGTCACATTGGAATCAATACGTGGTTGACAAAACGTTACAACACAGACATCTCAGGAAGAGATGAGTCTTTTGACACCACTGGTGGCAACAGACAAGTTGCAAATCACAAAACGGTATGCTTGAATCATGATGACAAATCTAGCAAGGGGACTTGTCATACGGTGCCATTTCTTGCGGAAGGTAGCCCTATTGTGGGTGGCATGCTACCCCGCAGACATGGGCGGTGCCTGGTTTCCTTGGGCTTGACCGGTGCAGCACGTACACTAGTCGCCCCATCAAAAATCCATGTTGGGATTGGGCTTGGGCTTGCCCTTGAAGGCTTCGTCATCTGCCATGGGAGAATCCAAGGTGTCCCCGACTGCTGGGTCAGCTTCACTCTTGGAATCGACTACAGGCGGCGTCGAACCTATCAGGACTTGTCTGTCGGCATCAGAGAACTTGCACCAGATTTGGCGGCCGGCAGGCGAAAGCTTGAACCAATCTGTACTTGGGAGTCCGAGGATTTGCTGCTCCCCATCACCGGTATGGCTTGGTTCCACACCAACAGTTCCTAGGTTG
>CAICTM010002578.1:0-13404 GCA_903772945.1 Seminavis robusta | reverse complement strand
TAGTGTCAGTCATTCTCAAGGGGCCCGGATGGGCCCCCATTAGTGGACAATGCTGTCGATGCAGGAGAAGATGGCAAGGGCAGCACCTGGAGCGGGAGGCAATACCCAGGATTTGAAAGCAGTTACTCATTTGTAGTGGCTCGGCCAGTTTGGAGGTATGTGTGCATTGATCGTAAGTTGTTGTGTTGTGCGGGTTGTTATGTTGTGCAAGTCGTCCATGGGCAGCCTAGCCAGTTTGATGGTTTCGAGCCAGCGAAGGGTTTTGGGGTGACAAGTTGAGGTTGATTCCTCTGTAGTCAAGTTCGAGGCGCCAGCGGTCGTTGGGAGGTAATGTGGCATCACCTTTGTAGTACTCTTTCAGGATTCCTTGTCGGAGGGTGGAGAGGGGGGAGAGTTGGGTGGGTGGTTGTTTTGCACCGTGTAGTGATCGTTCCTGTGCTCCACATATGCGGAAGTGAAGCTCTACAGTTCATTTGCCAAGGAAGTTGCCCAGCTGGGAGCCATCACCTTGTTTTCCAATGAGTGTAAGTGGAGCTCGTGGGCAGTGCAAAGTGGGTTTGCGATTCTGCCAAGTAAAAATTCCACCATCCACAGTTGGCCTGTGCACGGAGTCCGTTAACAGTGTAGGAGTTCCAGATCCCATCAGAGAGAGGTGTTGTGTCCCTTTTGCCAGTGATGGATTTGGGTCAGGATCTGTTTGTCATCATGGGTCTGTGTGGCGTTTGTGCAACCAAGTTTCAGCTTGGAAATCTCCTGGTTCCACTTTTGGATGATGTCTGGGTCTTGGCAGCGTAGTACATGGAGGTTGTCTTCGTCGGCTTTCAACACCGTGGGCAATCGCTGTGAGCCGGCCATTGGCGGCGTTGCAGTGGCGTCCTACACCACAGTGCCTGTTGCATGTTTGGTGATGATTCTTTGGATGCCAATTGGTGCTTCCTCATGGCCCTACCATTGCCTCCCAGTTAATAGTGTCCCAGCTCTCTGTCCAATCCGCTTCGGATAGACGACGTTAAGAAATCTTCCTCGCGCTGCTTACAGTGTGCCTTGATTTTGTCTATTCCAAAGGGCCTCGTGCATCTCACGGGGGTGAATACAAGGGCTAGTTTCTTACCCTTTGTGCCGGAAAGATGACGCTGCGCGTGGTGAAAGGTAAATTAGGGCATGGGATGTCGAGTTGATTTAGTCCACTGGGTTTGGCAGCAGTATCCATTTCAATGTTCAGATTGCCCAGCGGTCGAGGCAGCTGTGGTACAGTTGGGTTCCATGTAACATGTGCCTGGGGGGGGATGTGGAGGCTCAGGGCTTCGTCCTGGTGGCCTTTAACCCATCTGAAACTGAACGTCGATACCAGTTCCCTTATCTCATCGATAAAGCGGCCCTCAACACGGAGGTACAAAGTCTTTGCTATGCACTGCGGGGTTGAAGATGGTTTTCAAGGGCAGTTGAGGGCTGCTGCGCCATCTACAAACCAATTTGATGCATCCCATAGTGTATTTCATGGAGAATACAGATGGTGCGCATCACGATGAGTGCCCAATAATACCTGCAAGTTCACTTCGATGGAAGAATGGTCACCGGGGAGACCTGGTGCAGAAGAACTGAAGCCGTTGAATCCTCCCTTGTGGTCGGCATCCTTCAAGGAACGAAAGCTGCAGTGCCAAAGGAATCTTTGTAGGTGCTCGTCGCTAACCTGAATGTCCTGGAGCCAGTCAAGATGATTTCGCAATCTGGGAGCCATCATCGTTAAAGCGAAGGTGTCCTAAGCGCCCATTGGTCTGACTTGGGGGCTGATCCAGGGCAGTACTTGAGGGAATACCATCACTGCGCAGAATTTATGTGGATGACGACTCAGCTAGGTGGGGGCTTCCCCACCCATTGCCCGCGTCACTAAAGCCACTCCGTGGCCATAGTTTGTTAAACTAACGAGTATTTTACACCCCGCCAGTGTCAAGGTCTCATTGTATCGTTGCTACTGGCTAGACTGGTGGTCTATTGGTTACCAATGCAAATGCTTTTCTACTTTAATACTCTAGCTTCTAGTAGTGATCTATTACGTGCTCCTAGTGAAACCACCAACTCTTTGGCTAAAGCCAAAGTCGCCAAGTCCTCGAAAACTTGTGCCATGCAGGAGGGATGAGTCCAATAGGAGGATCCACTCTCCCGTGTGCGTGCGAGATGCGAGTCGCGAGTTGTCGTGTAGCCTCCTGCTCCTCCTATTAACGAGTGTTGCCATTCACTGACTCGACGGCGATTGATCTGACCAGGCTGTAGATATGTCGTAGGGCTCCTCTTGTCCTCCGATAGCGATCCATTGACAGCAGCAGCCTCTCCTCCTTATCCAGAGTGACCGACTCGGAAAAGGTATTTCCTCGGCCGTCAGCAGTAAGAGAACAGAAAGTACGAAATAGATATGGTTTTCTCTTCTATTCTGATACTGCGGTGACTTACCCTTGTTTTCCAACTGGACTGCTATGGGCCGAGAACTGACTGCCATCCCATTGTCATAGAATTCAATGCCGGATGGCTTTCTGTTCTGCACTGGAGAGGGTCTGATTGACTGAAGCTTGAACCTGTACCGGTAGCAGAGGTGCGACGATCATTCAAATAACGGTTGGCTTGAGCAATGTTTGATAACAGAGGTGCGACGATTCAATTCATGCGAATAGAGCCAACTCACCTGTTGACGGCCGAGATCTGGCTGCCTTCGAGCAGTCCATAGAAGTAAATGAGGGGTGGTTTCCAAATCTGCACCTTCAATAACACTCTTGATATAATTTGCACCTACAATAACACTCTTACTACTAAGTACTAGGCTTAACCGTACCTGGTACTGGTTGTTGTTCGATTGATCGATTCACCAACAATCGTTGCTGGCTAAGCTTGGATTTCTCTCCTGTTTACCATACGAATTCAATGAGGGAGAGAAGTCAGGGCTGCGCCTTCAATAATAAACGAAGACATGAAGACTTGATATTAGGCTTACCTCGATCGACAGCCTGAGATATTACATGTACTCGAGTAGACCTCATAAGCGATCGGTTTGAGTGAGGCTGTCGCGGTCGTCTCCACGAATCGAATCGACTCTCCCCACTCGTCTTCACTCGTCTCTCCACATTGTGGTGATCGGTTTTCAAGCTTTCACTTGCACCGGAGACACCCAATACTCAATTGTCTCGATCCGTCTCCTCTTTTGGCTTGGATCTTTGCTTTGGGTGGCGGGTGGTGCCAAAGTTGATCAAGAGACTTATGGCTATGCATTTTCCATCCTGATCAGAAACGCAGAGTTGCCCTGTAGAACGGTACTGCAAAAGGAGTGGCTTAGTTTGGCACATTTTGCAGATCCAGGGTGAGCTCCAGCCACCGGTACGTCCCGCTAGCTAGCTAGTAGTACAACACAGCACAACAACTTTAGCAACCAACAAACAATCAACAAAGGTCCAAGAGCTTATTTATAAAAGAAGAACCATTTGCTTCACGCTACCAGACTGCTTCGTTTCGTGCTGCTGCTTCATGGGATATTGCTTGTACCTCTTCCTCTTCTCCTCCTCCTCTTCTTCTTCCTCCTCCTCTTCCTGGAGCTCGTGCAAAACTTGGCGCTGCGCGCCAAACTTGGCATTTTCTGTGACACGGGGACAATTGTTTTAGTAGCCGTAGTATCGACATTGTCGATTTCGATGCAGAGTGACGTTTCCATCCATGACTGGTTTTTCCCTGAAACGGCACCAAAATGAGCTACTAGTAAAACAGGATAACGGGAAAACCATTCCCTGCAACCTCCATCGCCCCCCATCCGACCATGTCGTCCCCGGGAGGTTTAAGCGCCTTTCCATCCCATTTCAAATCTTCTTCATTTGACAATGGCGCTTTTATGTGTAATGAAACAAAGATAACACGACAAGTATTCGAACTCACAAAAATAAAATATAGTGATACTGTCTAGAATGAATACAATACTTCCAATTAGACTTTGGGTGACGACATTTTCTCATTGTCATTGTAGTGTATTTATTACCCCTTCTTCGCAGGGCAAACTGGCATCGGCAGGTCACCGCCCCGCGGCAGCTCAATTCCCATGCCCTACGATCCCCTCTCGTCTCTATTTGTTTGACGAGTCCTCAGACACTACTGGTATGCCGCCAAAGCTGTCTTCCGTGATTTCAGGACCACCCCAAGAAACGTCGGAAAGAACTGACGAATTTTCGTCTCCGCTCCCTCCAGTGAGGTGGAACTCTTTATCCAGCAATTCTGCATCAAAAAATTTGTTTCGTTCATTGATGATGTGTTCGACACCATACTGGCTGATTTTGTGTCCTAGCACTGCCTCTCCAATTGAGTATTTCGATGGGATCCCCGACAAATATGTCTGGGCAGACTCGTCGTCCGGAGGCGAGCAACAGGTGAGCAATTTCTTGGTTTCTTCGGTGCGACCGGACCAGTTCACAGCTGCCTTGAAACTAAGTAAGCTTGGGTCGGGAATCAGCTTCTTCGTGTCGTCTCCACTGTAGAGTTTGCCCATGTCAATCTTGAAGAATTTCTTGCGCTGCCAAAGCCCAATCCCATTCCTGGCAGGTTTAAGCTTTGACACTTCGACCGTAAAGCTTTGTCCCACTAGCAATTCTTTGGCGGACTTCATTTTTTGCTTCTTGTCTGGAAATTCAGGATGATCACTATCCACTTTGTCAAAGTAGCTGTCCCAGTCTTTGATCAACGAATCTGCCAGCGCTTTGACGTGGGCATTCAAGACAGTAGTGGCCTGTTCGATATCACCATTACGTTCCCAGAATATGTGATCAAGTTTAAACCGCTTTCTCCACTTGCCCAAGTTCGCTTGGGAATCTGGTGTGCTGCAGCAAATCAAGGCTTGGTAGCCATCACCCTGCTTCCATTCTCCAATCTCCTCCAGACTGAGCAATGGTATGATCATGACGCACTGACTGCACTCACCATCCCACAGGAGGTCGTAAAAAGAATTGTGCGGATTCGCAAAGGCAAACAGATTCAACTTGAATTTGCATAGCCATCTCGCCATTTCGGTGCGAACAAACTTCTTTTTCTGCTCGTCAAATCCAGACAGGTCCATTCCGCCTGCAACCTCGCACACGAACCCCCAGAACACATGGCATGCGGAACTAGATGGCACTTGGTGCACTCGGGTTTTGGTGTGCTTCCCTTTTTCTCCGAACATATTGACGACGTTCTGTGCAGCGCGCCGCTCATCTTTATTGAGCTGTTCCGTGTTGCGTCCCTGGGGTCCTTGACCGCTGAGTGAGCTGGTGAGATTTATCCAGATTTCTTCGACAGTCTTCATAAAATTCTCCACAAAGATATCTGCTTCTTTGGTATCTTCGTGCCTGTCCCAGGCTTCACAACAAACCTCCGCCAGTTTCCGAATATCATCGGGTGCTTTCCCTCTACGATACTTGGCAAGTTCCTCAAAGGCGCCGTCGAAAGACACGAATTCGGACTGCCAGGCGTCTGAAATGTATGCGAACAACACTCCATCATTCGCATCGTCCCTCTTCACTGGGTTCAACTTGAGTTGTTTCGATTCACCATTCCCCATTTTGTTGATGATACGGTGTCACATCACGCTACCAGCCAGAAGACCGGTTCCATTGCTCAAGACAGGTTCCATCCTGGGTGGTCCCTGGAATACCACGGAACAGTTCTTTTTTGGCTTGGCAGTTGGCATGAAAAACGTCACTGCATCCTGAAACAACATCACATCAAAAAAAAAAGCACCAACCATCATTTTTTCTCATCACCTTCCCTCCGGGTAAAGTAGATGTACTTTGTCACTCTCATGGTGACATTCAGAAGGTACTCCCCATAACCACTTTGTCAATATTAACATGCCCGTCGCATTGGTTTTATCTAGAAGTCCATTTGATGGCTGTGTAGTTACTCAGTGGCTAATAAACTGGAGGTTCCCATTTTCTCCTCTTTTTTGGACTTTCCTCCATCAGAGGGCGTTGTGGAAGGGATTTCTCAAGCCAAAGACAACTCTACATCCCACAGCGTCAATACCAATGGATACTAGGAAGTGTGGCACGTAGAATAAAGCACTTTCTGCGATGCACTAAGAGGATTCATCCCCTGCCTTCAACAACAACAAGACAATAGATGGAACGAAGGCCGCCGTGACGTACGGTGACAATAACAAACAGTCGCTACTACTATAGCATTCGCTGCTACTAATACAGCAATCCATCGATCATCAGTACCGATAGCTGCAACAGCTTCGGCAATAGTATCCTGTCAGCGCTAGGAGAGATTTGGAGTTCCATTTTAGATCGACGCCTCTACTATCAAGCCCCATTCGATACAAAATTATCCAGTAGCATTATGTGCCCACTAAAAGGCAGATTAATAGTAGAAGTAGTGATTTACCTTCCATTATGAGTACATCATGATGGTTGGTATGTGTACATCATGTTGTTCTCTGGTTGGTGAGGCACAGTACCGGTATGACTTCCGTTGCTTGCATACCGGTACGGTGCTGTAACACGCAGAGAATGCTGTGCTGTAACACTGAGAAAATTTGAGAGCTGCGAAATGTGGAGGGACTCAAGTCAAAGATTTAGAGGGGAAGATGAAGAAGACTTAATTTATAGTGCTTATCTTAAAAGTGAGAGTAATTTGGTTCCATAACCGGTCTTCTGGCTGGTAGCACGGTTGGTGTTGAATTCCACTGGACCGTTGGACGTTTTTCACTCAGGATTTAAAATTGCCCGGACTGACTCCGAAGGTGTAAGGGATTGTTTAAGGGATTGTTTGTTAAGGGATTGTTTAAGGGATTGTTGCAGATTTAAGGGATTGCTTGTTAAGGGATTGTTTGATAAGGGATTGTTTGCTCCTGATAGGGGATTGTGTCATGCCATATGGCGATAGGCTTAAGTGATTGTTTCGAAGGTTTAAGGGATTGTTTTTTAAGGATTGTTTTAAGGGATTGTTTAAGGATTGTTGAAGATTTAGGGGATAGTTAAGGGATTGTTTCAAGCCATTTCCAGTCATGCGAAATTTCAATATTTTTTAAATCCTGAGTGAAAACGTCGGACGGTCCAGGATAGCCTGTAGAGCCTGGTAGGAATGTACTGTAAAGTACTGTAATTTACACAGTAAGTCTCTGCTGGGCCCGGAAGTCCCCCGGTGACGTCACTTTCGCGACTTCGACCCTTAGTCGCGCTAGTCGCGGTTTCTAAGTCGCGATTTTCAATCGCGACTTACCGCGACTAGCGCGACTTGCAGCGCGACTTACCGCGACTAGCGCGACTTAGTGCGACAATATAAGCTTTTTACTAGTATAAAATTGCGACTTGGAACGACTTGAATCGCGGCTTGGGCGACTTGCACGACTTTGCGCGACTTAGAACGACTGTTATCGCGACTTTAACGACTTTCGCGACTTTAACGACTTTTCGCGACTTCCACTCGCCAATCGGGGGACTTCCCGGATGGCATCCACTGAACTGGTGTTCGCAACATCATCAACACGTTCGTTCGGAAAAACAGCTCCACATGTATGTAATAAGGCTGGTAAAATAGAAACCTTCCCCCCAAGCGTCTGTCCTCCTCCGGGGTCTCGGTTTAACGTACAGAAGATCCAAATAAATCGCACCTGTAAAATAACTACTGAGGGGTAAGTAGGAATTCATTTATTTTCGGTCTCGATTTTTCTCGCTTTCATTCCAGAAATACTTAACACTAGGCACACCATTTAAATCTTTGAGTTTTGGCGATTTCGAATCCGTTAAGTGCGTTTTAGTCACGAAACACGACTGATCGGACGAAGGACGGACGTTGTCCAGGATTCTATTTTGCCAGTCTTATGTGAGTCCTTCAACAATGTTGGTCGCTGCCAGATCAGCGAAATGTGTAGCCCGATTTTCGGCCGGCCCCGCTTGCACCGTGCATACACAAGCATACTCCGCGTTGCAAACTATTGATATTGATACATGTAGCATGCCAGGCGAGCTTGTGTATGTTGTGCTCACAATTTCCGGAAGGATCAGAGAATAGTCCCATTGTTGTAGAATAACTGTAAAGCTTATTAAATAAAGATTGGTTGTTCTCAATGGACTCGTTACACAAGATGGAGAAAATGTCAGAAAGCGCAATGCGTGGTGTGGAAGATGTCGTTCCCAAGGTTACCAAAAGAAAATCCGAAGAGGAGGCAACGTTTGTGCGGTTGGAGAAGAAGAAAGAGGGAGAAGATAAGGAGAAGGTTGCAGATGAGGAAGACAATGACAATGACAGCAAAGAGGAAGAAGAGCCGGAACCTGTTCAGAAGAAGTCGAAACCACAAGAAAA
Source organism: Seminavis robusta (assembly GCA_903772945.1). NCBI lineage: Eukaryota > Bacillariophyta > Bacillariophyceae > Naviculales > Naviculaceae > Seminavis > Seminavis robusta. The sequence continues at coordinate 5,094 of CAICTM010002578.1, read as the reverse complement.
TGTAACGTCGGAACCGCCAGACAATGACGATGTGGACTGGAGCTATTATAGACCACGGAACCAGAAAGAATGGAGTGGCCGTCCTCCTCCATAGGATCCTCCATACTCAGAGTACTACCCTACTTCACACGGAAGGCCTTTCGGACATAGGGGGTATTATGGGGGCGGAGGCCCTTATCAGCGAAGACCATACTATGACAGACGTCGTTACTATTGGAATTAAGATACTTGTTACCCTCTAGGAAGACAGTCGGGTCTATCTCATTGTCACAGACTTCAAGGGCCATCGTTACCTCGCTTTCCTTGCGTCTCAGCACCACGTAGCCCCGGCGGACCGATTTATTGGTCAGAAAATCCGCCATGGTCAGAAACGTACGAAGGTTGACATTGGTTGAAAAGAAGAAGTAAATGCTAGTGCTGGTGTCGCTCATCTTAAATTGTGTGTTATTCAGTCCAAGGGTCGGCTATGAATTACAGGGCAAGAGCTCTAGATTCGTAGTAGCAGCGCTAAGGCAGCTTGCTGGCTTATTGCCTGGAAAGATGGGTATCCACCCATCTTCGTCTATAGTTGAGAATAATGAAATAGTAAAGAGTGCCTGAAGACCCAGATAGCATACCATAGCCTTGCAGTAGAGAGAATCCTGTGTGGTCCATGCTAGGGTAAATAGCCGCGATTCAACCATTCCGACTGCAGTGGTTGAATAGCATTGGCAGCCAGCTCTGAGGAGCTGGCCTTGACAGCCCGGTGAAGGGAGAATCTCACCAACCGGAGATCTCCCAACCTGGCGCTGGCCAAGTCCTTGATTGACAGCCATCTTCCTGCTGAAGAAGGCCAGTTGAGGCTCCCTTACTGCCTAACTACCAGCTGAGATCTGAGGAAGAGATATAGAGAGGTTGTTCCCAGAGGAAAGACCTCCCGAAATCTCATCGGATTAACTAGTTTGCATACTGCAGGCAGTTTATTAAGGGAAGAAGAGATCTCCTGGCTGAGTAAAGGAGCCTCTTCGACAGTCTATTACAATCAACAGTTACAGCTACAGTCTACAGTTGGTCTACACCACCTTTTGAGTGTGTTTTCATTGGCATTCCGGATTGATTTCAAAGCCTATACACTTGAAGTCACAAGTCAACAACCTTTTGGTCAATTCTGACAGCTCTAGCCTTTACCGGAGCGTCAAGCACCTTTCAGTTGACTATCTACCAATCCTACAAAGCCAACAACATCATCATTGCCATCAAAAGGACCTAGACAAAGGCACCATCAACACGACGCCATTGCCTTGAGGAAAAAGCACCAACTCGACAACACGAAAAAGAAAGAAGGTCGCTCAACGGACTATTCGGAGTCGCGGTGAACACAAGCCTTATTACATCGCATTCAAGACTTATTGGTCCGCTCCAGGTCTTGAAAATCGATCAAGCCTTTTACGTCTCGAGGAATTCGTGAGGAACCACTATTTATTACGGCGATCGAGGCGCTTATCTCTCTTCTAGTGGGCATATCGCTTTCGAGTCACTTCAGCGATTCCACGGAACGTTTGGATTTATTGCTATTTGCGTGGCTTATATCTCGAGGGGTTCCACTGAAAGTCAATCGAAACGTCCGTGCAGTTTTCGTCAATTTCACGGAACGTCCTCAGCCAATCAAATCGTCCGTGCAGTTTCCGGTACTTATTTGACGTGCACTGAGTCAGTTTAGCACGACCGATTGCTTCCGTACCGATCCGTGCGCTTCCTGTACCAGTTTCCCGTTTAAGCCACGAGTTCTCCATTCTGAAAGCAAGCCCATCCACGGTAATCGCTTTGCACTCACATTTTAAAGGTTTTACGTCGTCGAGTCATTGAAATTCGCGAAATCGCTCGAGATCGCGATCTCTGGTACGGAGCCAACGATTTGAGTAACTCGAGAGCGCTCGAGGCTACCAAGTGACCAATTCGAAAGTCTGAGAGTACCACAACTGAATCCGGCATCCTTTGTTTGGTCTGTGGGTATATCACTTTCAATTTTGGAAGCATCACTGAGAAGATTCATTAGCTCCAAGTTGACTGGCTACTGCAGTGGCAATTCCAACAATCCAAGCCAGTTCCCAGCACCAAGGCGACACAGGAAGCTTGTTCCAGAGCTTGTACACTGTCTACCTTATTCAAGTACATATTGATTGAATTTCCCAGGCCCCTACCAAGGCCCCAAGAAGTCATCTTTGTGGATTTCAATCTACAGGCAGTCAACCTTTATTTACTGCTACAAAGAGCTTGAATCCAGCGTTCCACCAGTAGCACAACGAAAGCAACAACAATGTCGGATTCCACCATCAGGAGAAGACTGGCTGAGGCCCTCTATGCCACTGCACTACGCTAAAAGCTAGTGTAAAGATCTTTCGAGTGTTTTGAGTTTGAGAGAATGAAACAAAGTTTATGAGAGGATTAGAAAGCTATGAAAATAATCAACGAGAGAGATCCACATCAAGGATCGTAGATCGTGAACTCCCGCGGGAGACTGTAAAGTGTGATAGAGTAGGTTGCCGGTAGCAATCCTACTCACTCCACGATCCAAAAACGGAACGCGTGGAAGATTGTTAGCGATTACTAGCGTGGAAGTACTCCACAGTTGCTAAATATTAGAGCGATGTTCATCATCAACCTAGTAATGACTAGAGCGGTCATTGAGAACCCTGTTCAATCAGACTATTCACGAAGGACTAAAGTCATGAGTCGAAACTCAAAACCCTATCTAGGATCGAGTCCGCGAATAAGGCTAAGAGACCGTTGTATTGCATTCGCCCCTGACCCAAGTAGGTCGGTAAACAGAAGGAGACCATCAAGCTTCGGGTGATCAGGAGTAACATAAATGAATGAGATTAACTCGCTAGATCTCTCCTAGCTCCGTCCTCGGGGAGATTGGATGGGAATAAATCGTATGTGCGCGAAAGTCTGGTGAGCGTACGGCAACCTACAGGGGTCATGACTGTATAGTGCGGATGGATTGCTTGTTGTAGTAGCAATGAACCCGATTTATATGGTCTCAGAGTGTAGAAGTAACAGTAGTCGTGACTGTTTGTTATTGATCCTACGCGCCTACGTCACGGCTGAACCTTCTGATGTCCCAGGTCGTACGTCTGTCTTTTATGTTGTTGAAAGGGCTGAGGCGGATTGATTTAGTGTACTCCTCTGGTTTATGTTGGTAACAGATCGCCTAGTTATAGAGTGAGGTTGCGTTGGTGATTCTACGTGCCACACTCCTAGTATCCATTCCTGACGTTGTATAGCCGACCTGGGTGTGCCTATGATGTAACTGGATGGATAAATTCTCATTTGGCTGAGAAAGATTCACCTCGTTGAACATCGGAGCTCTATGACCTCTGCCGTCATCAGAATGGTGCCAGGTGTAGCTGACACATGTCTCTAAACAACACGACGGTGAGATAAATGGGAAACTCCAGTTATTAGTGCCTATCTGTCTTAGAGTTAAAAGTACGTTAGCGGCGACCTATGGCAAGATTACTAATTATGGAGCGGTGCTATAGCCATTATGAAAACCACGCAATAGCGTGTCGGTGAAGTGGCTCTGTCACGCCTGGTAATTGATTGACCAAAGTGGTACTGGCCGCCGCAGTACCTTCTGAATGTCGAAAACCTCTGCCGATGAGCAGTGAGAGTCCAAGTACAAATTCTTACCTATCCTGAGCAGTAAGTCCTCTCCTGACCTGACCGCATATAACTGAGTGATGACGAAAAGGAACAATGACGTTACTGTCTTGGTCGTAGCTACTCTGGTTTTGATGTGATCGCTCTGGTCTTATCTGAGGAACTGTTCAGAGTGACTCTGTCTATAGGAATGAGTGCCCATAGCGGTGACTCGAAGTCCGATGATAATTTGAGAAGCCAACCACACTGGTTAGCTTCTGTATGTGTGGTCAATGATATTAGTGGCAGCGGAGTGTCCAAAATCACTCGATATGGATGGGAACGCTTGTTAAACAAACATTATGGACGGCAGTGAGCCTGTGATTACCTGTGTACTTCTGGTGCCCGGGCAAATGGTGTGGGGTGAAAGGTGAGCATAGATGAGTCGACACTCAGTACTAATCTATATCAACACAAATGATGGAAAGAATCGATGACGTGTGATCGACAAGCAACTCAAGTCTGAACAGCCTCCTTCAGTGAGACAAAGAGAAAGTTAGACCAAGATTGGGGACCTCCGGATGGCTAGAGGGGGGTGAGCAACAATTGTAATGACTAGGAAGATTGTGTAGGGAATAACAGCATGAGCGATTTATAGGCGAGTACAGACGGATGCTGTAAATGAAACATCACATAGACGGAGGACAAGTAGAATCGCATGGAACGCACAGTGGTCGCGAGAATAGTGCTCTGGGTCGTTTTCCAAGAAATCGAGGCGTGCCTCTGAGGAACTTGCCACGTATCGTACGTAGGGAAAGCAAACCCCCGATGCATATTCCCCGCAAACTGCGCGAGCGTTTTGTTGTGAAGCCTGCGGACAAGGGCACGAAGACTACCAAAGAAGGAGATCATCTTTGTGGAGAATTTTATGAAGACTGTCGAAGAAATCTGGATAAATCTCACCAGCTCACTCAGCGGTCAAGGACCCCAGGGACGCAACACGGAACAGCTCAATAAAGATGAGCGGCGCGCTGCACAGAACGTCGTCAATATGTTCGGAGAAAAAGGGAAGCACACCAAAACCCGAGTGCACCAAGTGCCATCTAGTTCCGCATGCCATGTGTTCTGGGGGTTCGTGTGCGAGGTTGCAGGCGGAATGGACCTGTCTGGATTTGACGAGCAGAAAAAGAAGTTTGTTCGCACCGAAATGGCGAGATGGCTATGCAAATTCAAGTTGAATCTGTTTGCCTTTGCGAATCCGCACAATTCTTTTTACGACCTCCTGTGGGATGGTGAGTGCAGTCAGTGCGTCATGATCATACCATTGCTCAGTCTGGAGGAGATTGGAGAATGGAAGCAGGGTGATGGCTACCAAGCCTTGATTTGCTGCAGCACACCAGATTCCCAAGCGAACTTGGGCAAGTGGAGAAAGCGGTTTAAACTTGATCACATATTCTGATCTCTTCTCTT
>CAICTM010002577.1:0-13405 GCA_903772945.1 Seminavis robusta | reverse complement strand
CTCTTCTGCAAGGCAGCTCTCGACGAAACGCTTCATGACATCATCCTTAACTGCCTTGACATCACCCGACCTAGGAAGCAGAGAAAAAGCCCGTGTCAGCAACAGAAACAGCAATGTTTGGGTTGTCCCAGCCCCATTTCATGAACTTACGTTGCAGAGTAAGCCCCAGAATACATCACCTCAAGATAAGAATGAGCTCGGTCGAGGCTGTGGTTTGTTGACTGGAGATTTGCTTCAAGCCATGCGTAATGCGAGTGGTAGTATTCAGATATGATATGATTGGGAGGAGCCCCGCCACCAAACGGGAGCCTTTCGACGAGCAAACAGTTGAACTTGTCCATACACTTTAGCAGTCGTTCTTTCCGACCTGTGGCAGCTTCAATGATTGACAGCAGGGACACCAACGTTTCCCTTTCCGCGACTTTCTCTACAAGTGCGGTTCGCGCATCCTCCGGCTTCCTAACGATGCCTCCGACTTCGCGTTGGTGGCTCATTGTCATCAAGTTGGCCATCTCAATGTCGCACGTAACATCGTTCGCCACTATAGATGGAAAATGAAAACAGAATCTGAGTTCCAGGATACAAAGACCATCCAGCGACAGCACTGGCAATTGAATACTTACCGGGAAGAGATGCATAACTGGTGCCATACGGCATTGCCCCGGTCTCCACGAAATTACCTGCTTTTGCCTTGTAGTAAGAACCACACAAATGGCGCGGAACGGCGGGTGTGAGCACTCGAGGAACTCCATGGCTGGCCACCTCAGTATCAGAGCAGAACTGGCAGCCAAGCTCTGGTCGTTCGAATTGGATAAGATAGCGTGCAGTATGAACATCGTGAAACAACACAGTGCCCCTGTGGAGAACTAGGAAGCGTTTGTTGTACGCGGTGACGGTTGCACCAACCCTAATGGGAGCAGGAATGTCGTATCCAGTGTTGTTGTCTGCATCGGGGTTTCGTTGCAAATGCCTGATCTGGTTTCGAAACTCATTGCGTTCTTTCAGTTGCGAGAGTACAAACTTCCTCGAGAAACGAAGTGGGCGCTTGCGAATCATTCTTCGAACCAGACTCCATTCCCGCCTCGTCAACTTGGCCGTAGGCGAGATTCCGAGCTTGGCCACCTCTTTTGCAAAAGTGTTGCTCGAGTACCAAGGCCTGTCCAAGTCGCTATAGAAGAATTCATGAATTGCCCAGGCTCTGGCACTCCCATTGAGGCAGTTGATGAGTTTGTGGCACCACAGGCCGTAGACATCGTCTGCGTGACGTCTTCGGAGAGGCTCTTCGTATTCTGCTTCGTAACCAAGAGCAGGGTTGACGGCATCCCATGGAGGTGGCCGATGCGTGATGCCCCATTTCGCGAGCTGATCTGGGATGTCCATGGTGTTGTTCGCGTCGGCTTCTTCTCGCTTTGGTTTCGTTCGGGTGGACCACATCTGACGCCGTTGCCAATCCAGAAGTGGTAGTGACACGGGTCCACGAAGAGGCCTAGAACCGGCAAGCTTGCGGCTAAAACCTTTCCTCTTGCCAGGTCGAACGGGGCGGATTTTGCGACGACCCCCATCGTCGTCGCTGCCACTGTCATCATCACGACCTCTCTTTCTGTTTGAGCGTACAGGTGTGTTGAGAATGCTGCTCTTCCTTCGTTCCTTTTCCGCCAATTGGCGTTCCCGCCTTTTCTTTTGATATTGACGGTCGCGCAATCGCTTCAGCTCACGTTTTCGTTCCTTGAGAGAGAGCCTTTCTCCTTCGTCTTCCGACACATGCTCGCCATCGACAAGAACCTTGGTCACAAAAGGTCCCTAGTTTCACCAAAGATATAGTCGTCACCACAACGAGCAAGCCCTGCCATGCTGTCTTCTTCGGAGATTCTAGCAACCAGGGGGCGCATCGTAACGGGGTCGAAGGTGGACTTTAATTTGGCCGAGTCGTCATCACTTGGAGGGTCTCGTCGTCTGCTGAGAGAGTCTCGTCTACTGTAGGACCTGGAGCCGGATCTCTTCCTATCTTGCGGCATGACTTTTCTTTCTCTGCTCTGGATGCTTTCAAAAGGCACCGGATAAGGTCCTGCAGTTGGTTCCATCTCTTCCACGGCATCCAGCAGCGACTTGAGTCCAAGGTTGTCCATAAAGGCGAACTCTTCCTTCTTTTTGATTCGCGTGGTCCTGGCCATTCCTCTGGTATACCGTCGTGGTGCTTTGCGCTTTCCATCATTGTCATCTGAATCCTCGTCATCTCTCCCCAATGCAGAATGCGGCGAATGTAGTCTGGTCTTTTCAATCCTGCAGCTCGCTTGACCCAGTTCAAAGTTCGCTTGTCGAGTCCACGATTCCTGGAAGCGTACAGCGATTTGGACATTGCTTTGACAAAGTCGTGACCCACAAGATATTCTTCCTCCTCTTTATGAAATTCCTTGTACATTTGGTCTTCATCCATCAAGTCATCAAGAGGATTGGAATAGTAGCGTGCTCGGTATTCGACGTTTCGATCGGTCTTGACCATAAGGTTGCAAATGTCATCTTCGTCGAGAGCTGTTGTTGGATCAAAATCATTGAGATAAGATCTGATTGACTTGACAGTTGATTTGTCTAGATAATCAGGGAGATGTGAAGGGATTGGTGACGATTTGGAGTCGTCGTCATCACTCGTCTCCGCGCGTCGTCTTGACCCTCCGAAGAAGCACTGGTCAGATAATCATCATCGTCATCATTCCTTGTGCCTGCAATGGGAGCAGAAATACTTGTCCTATCTCGTCGTGGGGTTCTCAATGCATTGCTTTCTTCTTCAGTTTGTTTTGTTGCTTCGTCTTCTTGCTCCTCTGTCTCCCGTTCTGTGGCTGCCGACAGATCTACCTCAATGTAACCTTCATCCTCTGCTTTCTGATCGTTCTCGGCAGTTTTTTCGTTTGTGCTTGTCTCTTCTTTTGAATCTTGAGGTTCCACGTCCATGGCTTCAGTGTCCGCGGCATGAGTAGCTGGTTCTGGGGTGTCCTTAAAATCTTCGTCCTCCTTGACTAGATCTACTTCGCTGCTGATACCTTCACTGCCATAACCTTCTTCATTTGCAGTAACATCAATAGCCACATATTCTCCAGATTCTTTAACCTCCTCCATTTCCTTGGATTCTGCTTTGAGAGTGTCACCTGGAGCATTGTCCGTGGCGCCATCTTTGTCTTCTTCAGCCAACGGTTCGTCTTTGGTGGGATTAATGGTAGCATCATCAGTAGCAGTTTTCTCCGCTGTTTCAGCCGCCTCCTCTTTCACAACTTCTTGTTTCTCCTCATCAGCCGCTTCTTTCTCGTAGACGACTGTCTCGCTGTCCTTCTTTGTCGTTGCATCGTCCTCCATGGTTGGCAACGGCTTCAGAATGTTTGTAAAAGACGAAATGATCCACGCAGCCTGCAACTTATTGCCTGATCTGTCTGTATCTGTGCCGATCACGGATCGCAGCCTTAACCCTACCAACTCAATTCAATTCGTGGCTGAACTGGGTCACGGAGTACCGGTACCCCCATTGGCACTTCGAACTGCCCCCCGATCAGTTCGAATTTGATGAGCTACAATGCTCCACCTGTCGTTTGGATGCTCATCAAGTCAAACCACCACTGATGATTGCGACGATACCAAAAGCATTGGCATCAAAGCTATTATCCGTAGAATATCATGAGTTTAATGAGGCGGAGACGTTGTCGTGTGAGGGGGTCACTGAAAGCAATACTGCTCCACCTTGTGCTACCCTTGGTTGCAACCAGGGGGGATCCACTGCTGTCGTCATCAAGGAGGATACCCTGCACCAGTCCATCGTTTCATAATGGAGCCAAACAATCATGTCATCATTTCCTGGTGACAAGAGGTGGGGGCGATGATAATGATAATGATGAAACTCCCAAGAAAAAAGCATCTGCCAATATCTGGTCAGCCAACTCACTTCATCGGATGCACCAGGACTCACTATCATTTGGACTGGATGATATTAATATTCCAAAGGCAACCAACAGCAAACAGCAAGTTGAGAAGAAGAAAGCCGACAATAAAAGAGGGAACAAAAAACATCAACCTCAAGAATCAAGAGTGAAAGCAGATCCAAATCCAAAACTTGATACACAAGTTGACAGACAACAGCCTGGCAACAATACTAGGCCAGGACTGTTTCGGTGGCTTGGACTGGCTCAGCAAGGCGACAAACCATCAGGAGATAATGAAAATGCTGACACAAACAACAAAACTGGCAGAAAACAAGACACCGTTCCAGAGGAACCAGCCAACAAGTCCTCTACAACTACACCAGATCTAGCCAAGCTCTGGTGGGTCAATGTATGGGCACAGCAAACGGTTTGGCGGGGGGCCTCCTGCCGAGACAGTTCATTGGATTGCAGCCCTCCACCATGGCTCACATGATGTTGGTTCTTACCTTGCATCACTGGTCGTCCGAGAAGAGCCCCAAAGCGAATCACAGCGGACTACCAGTAGTACCTCTGGTGAGACTAACCCTCAATCAGCTGGACATATCTTGCGCCGTCAAATCGCAGCGGCTGGGAGTGTTCTTTCGACCATTGGCTACTGTTGTGGGAGATCTGCAGAGAGCGACATTACCATGCAAAACGGAGACGTACCCTTCGTCGACGTCGTTCTCGCTTCTGGCTTGTCGAATCGACAATCAGAAGTACCGTACTCTGAGCGAAATGGCGTTGTTAAAGACATGCTGGACGAGAGGACTGCAGCGGAGCAGGACCTGAAAGATTCCCTGGCGTTGCTTCGTAAGGAGTTTACAGGCCTTTCCTATGCAGCTGGCGGACAAAGGTCTTTGCTCGGCTAAGTCCATGTGCTAGGCGAAGTTGCGTCGCAGGCGAGGCGAGGTTTGGTCTTGAGTTTATGTTCAACCTTCTGCTGTAGTGCCTGAGTGTGGCATATTAATCTGCAAAGCCCCGTTATTCCATTGCAATTGACACTCTTCCAATTATCGAGCTTGCAAACACTCTCGACGACAAATGCAAATCAAACAGTCCTTTGGAGAAAGCCCATAGCAAAACTAATATCTTAATTAAAAAAGTTAACACCATTGATAGGTAGCTACTGGTACTGTAAGTATCTCAAAGGTTGTCCCCAAAGATAATGGTTATCCAGATGGTACATGTACTGGTACCGGTAGATGCCAGTACAGCTGCTATGGCACCGGTACCGTACGTCCGCTCCGAAAACCGAGGGCGGGTTTGGATCCGATTGCTTTGTGCTTAGCTTGTTTCTGATCCACAGAAAAAACGGAACACTGGATCCCAAAGCAACAATAATAATAGAGCAGCATTGGTTCTGGAGTCATAGTATTGGTTATTGGTTGGAAAGCAGCATAGAGTGATGTGGTTCTGGCCCTTGTCTAGACTGCACTCTTTTTGCGTCGGTGGGCTCTTTGTGAGAGGAAACATCATCCTTTATTTCACTTTGGTCTTGCTCCATTCCATCATGGGTTGGACGCACGGCTTCCAGCTGTCACAGAGAGCAACAACCCGAAGAAGACCCAGTTCGTTTCTGGGATCACGTCGTCAAGCATTCCTTAGGCCAAGAGATAATGGCTGGAATTATCCGTTCGGTGCTGCCACCACAGGCGGAAACAGATACTTTCAGCTGCCTCATTCCACTTTGGATGGTAATTGCTGGCCAAAGTTACCTCGGAATCGTGGTGGTGGTATCGTTCAAGGCCGAGGGAGAGTGCGACTGTTATCAGCAGTTTCCAATCCAGAACCTCTCGTTTCCGATCTACAGGAAGGCGAGGGTACTCTTTTGAACGAGCAATCGGATGGCGTTGGAATCAGCTTGATTGATCGGAATTCTCACAAATTGAACGGTGCAAATAATGAAAGAACTCAACCAAAGCTGCAAGAGGAACAGTTGTCAACTGCCTCGGCTACTCATGACGAAGAGCTTTTCAGCGATCTAAAAAGCCGCCCCGTCCCAGGTGGAAGCTGGAATCCAAGAGCGCCTTTGAAATGGGCAGAAGAGTTTGGACGTCGCTCTGAAGAAAACAACAATCGTTTACAATCACTGATACGGCTCAAAGAGGGAGACGAGGGTTACTTCCCAGTGGATCCAAATGAAACGGTTCCAGGAGTAACAATTGTCAGAACCAAAGAACAGGCCAAAATTGTTTTGGAAAAGTTGAACCAAGCGGATCCATCAATTTTTCACGCTTGTGACACTGAAGTGATGGACATTGATCTCAAGAAAGTTGGGCCTGTGGGGAACGGCTATGTTACCTGTATCAGTGTCTATTCTGGCCCTGAATTTGATTATGGGCTTGGAGATGGACCAGGATCCATTCTGTGGATCGACAATCTTGATGACGCTGCCGGTATTCTGCAAGAGTTCAAGGAGTGGTTTGAGAATGAAAATCATTTGAAAGTCTGGCACAACTACGGATTTGATAGGCACGTCATGTGGAACGAGGACATTGATGTACTGGGGTTTGGAGGGGATACTCTTCACATGGCAAGGCTGCAAGATTCTTCTCGTGCTCGATCAGGCAGTGGAAATGGGTATAGCTTGGAGGCGCTATCAGCGGACCTCTTGAATGACAAAGACGAAATGAAAACGTCAATGAAAGAGTTGTTTGGTGTCCCTCGTCTTCGCAAAGATGGCACAGAAGGAAGCTTGCTAGACATTCCACCCGTTGAAGTCCTTCAACGAGACCCCACCCATAGGCAAAAGTGGATCCAATACAGCTGTAGAGATGCCAAGAGCACTTGGCAAATACGACACATACTCGAGACAAAACTGAAAGAAGAAAAATGGGATGAAGGGAGCGATGAGAAGAATTCCAGAAACCTGTTTGATTACTACTTCTTGCATATGCGTCCATTCGGGGAAGTTTTAACAGATATGGAAAGACGGGGAATTCGCGTTGATGCTCATGACTATCTTGCCGGCGTGGAAGTTCAGGCCAGGGAAGATCGTAAGCATCACTCTGATCAATTCCGAAGGTGGGCCCAGCAGCAAATAGGAGCGGATGGTCTTGCGCTGAATCCGGCCAGTGCTATTCAACTCCAGACTTTTCTTTTTGGTGGGGCGATAAACATGAAGACAAAGGACAAAACAGAGATAACGAGGAAATTCAAAGTTCCCATAGAGGAAGTTCCTCAGGAGGCACTTGATGCTTACAAGACCCAGCCGAAGGAGCAAAAGAAAAGCGAAGAGCCCGAGGAGCAAGCGAACGATTTGGATGCAATGACAGCAGCGCAATTAAAAGATATTTGCAAAGAACGTGGACTCAAATTAGGGGGGAACAAAGCACAACTCAAAGAGCGATTGACGAAGCATTTGTGTGGTGTCACGGAAAGTGAAGGCGACGCTGGCACATTCGAGATTTTGGCAGATGCATTGGCTGAAACCGAGTTGGCCGCATTAGATACACTGACAATAAGCCAATTAAAGCCTCTGTGCAAGGAACGAGGACTGAAGGTTGCAGGGAAGAAAGCCGAACTGATCGAGAGATTAAAAACGTACAAACCACCGGATATTCCTGTCGACAATCCGAGTGCCAAAGGGAAGTTGGACGCCGACGATGATCTGGATTCGATGACAGAGAATGATCTACGAGATTCCCTTGTGGCCAGGAGTCTGCCTAAGCACGGCAACAGAGATGACTTGTTGCAGCGTCTTAGGGATGATACCAGATATAAAAATGCTTTGGTGGCGGAAAAGAATCCCCAGGATAGGGAGGACTACGTTGCTCTCAGCGACGCCTTGGAAGCGGCGACGAAAGTTGAAGGAAGCAAGCTCAGTGAGTTTATCGCCGATGTGCGACAGAAAGCACAAGCTGATCCCAAGCACATAGACGTGACTGTGACGTCAATTGGGCTGGAACCGATCAAGTTTACCGCGGGGGGATCCCCTAGTGTAACTGCTGACGTGCTGAGGACTCTTGCCGGGGACCCGTTTGCAGATCCTCCCAAATACGGAACAGTAAGTTGCCCTGTTTTTGCTGTCGACGAGCAGCTCGACGTTGCACACTCACATTTGTATTCTTGCAGGCATACGAACGATTTGGCAGTGGGCAAGCTGGCCATGATGCGTGTGTAGCACTTTTCAGTCTCTGTGCCATTGGATCAATTGACACTATGATTGCAAACTTTTTGACCAGCCTTCAGTGTCTCGCAGATGAGAAAGAGCGAGTTCACGGAAGTTTGAATCTCAACACCGAGACTGGGCGACTTTCATCGCGTCGACCCAATCTGCAGAATCAACCCGCATTAGAAAAAGACAAATACAAAATTCGGCAAGCATTCCAGGCATCACCTGGGAACAATCTCATTGTGGCTGACTATGGTCAATTGGAGTTACGTTTGCTCGCCTCCATGACTGGTTGCAAGTCGATGATCGAAGCGTTTGCATCTGGAGGAGACTTTCATTCACGAACTGCTTTGGATATGTTTGACTACGTTCAGGAGAAAGTAAAGTCTGGAGAATGCCTCTTGGAATGGGACTACGCAAATGGAGACCCACCAAAGCCACTGCTCAAAGACCTGTTTGCCTCTGAGCGTCGAAAAGCAAAAACTCTCAACTTCTCTATTGCTTATGGCAAGACTGCTCACGGTCTGAGCCAGGATTGGGGCGTGGAGCGCAAAGACGCCGAGGAGATGTTAAATGCCTGGTACAACGCAAGACCTGAAGTCAGGGACTGGCAAGCCGAGAGAAAGAGAATCGCCCGCGAAAAAGGATACACGCGCACTTTGATGGGTCGAAAGAGACAACTGCCCGAAGCCATGGGTAAGATTCCCAAGCTGCAGGGGCATGCCGAGCGTGCTAGCATCAACACACCGATTCAAGGAGGAGCCGCCGACGTTGCAATGATGGCAATGAACAAGATCAACCAAAGCAAGAAACTGGAGCGGCTTGGATGGATCTTGTTGCTCCAAATTCACGACGAAGTCATCTTGGAAGGCCCGGAAGAAACGGCCGAAGAAGCCTTTGACGCGGTGATTGAATGTATGCAGGAACCTTGGGCCCTGGGCCTTCCACAAACTTCAGTTCCCTTGCTCGTGGATGGGTCCTGGACTCACAAGAATTGGTACGATGCCAAGTAGGTTCGATTCGGCTCTTGTGAAGTGCGTTCAAGAGAGTGGTTCTGAATAGCGGGGTGGATCGTGTACTCCTACGTACAGTAGGTACTCGTACCGGTACCGGTACGACCTACTAGCTAGCTTCCAAGATGCTAGTAGGGCATCTTCCGCACACGTGCGACTGTACCAGGTACCATTTACATGTAATATAGCCAGCTATCATATTTTCGATTCCGAGCCCATGCAACGAAACGCTGAATGATGCAACGATGATGCTCCTTCTTTCCTGTACATGTTGCGACTGGAAAACCTAACTCGATAGCATTGCCTGACCACTGTCAATGTCCATGAGTTTCTAGCTATTTTAATAGTCAGATAGCCAGCTATTATGATAGCCAGCTAGTATGATAGCTATCGTATGGCCCCTCTCTGAACCAATACGGTAGGGTGCAGATGCCAGGACATGTACATGTACGCATGTAAAACTAAATACTGTACTACTATTTTTAAAAATAGCTTGTATCTGCGGTACGACTATCCTTGCTCACTTGCTACCAGGTAGCTGGTTTCTCTGGAAATGTGCTGCTCTGATGGCTTGTATTTCGTCTCCTGGAGACGATTTGCTTTAGGGGTAATGGTACCGATGGGGGCAGAGGTTTGAATTATACCCGGCGCGCATTACTTAGAAGGCCCTGTAGAAGTCTACGTATTCGACTAGTATTGTATTGACGGGATACAGTCAACGCATGTACATGCACATGAAAGTCGCCTTGCGTTCTTCACATTTTAAAAGTTGGCTCCTAATTTTTCGGGGTCACCTGTGATTTGATTGGACGCTTGATTTTTTTTCAATGACTGACATTGAATGACGTACGTGGTGCAATGTGAATCTCAGAAAGGTAGTTGTAGTAATAAAAGTTTTTATATATAGATTAATTTACCATATATCCCTAACGTTTATACTTATAACAAAAACCCGTCTTCTCGCTGGAAAATTTCATCGTATTGATTTTCTCCTAGGACAGAAAGCCAAATAGTATCCTTAATTCTTGCAAGCATGTCTCTCTTTCGTTGTGGCATGGCAAAATTCTTTGGATCCCAATCCAGCCTCTTCAATAAGAACAAACCACTCATGGTTCGCTCCCTTGATAACACCACGTAAGCCCAATTTTGACAGTATCGCCATGAATGTACCATTAACCACACTGCAGTATATCCCTGTATTTTGTGTCCAGTTGTCGCAGGATTGCTGATAATCGGGAATTGCTTACCCTTCATCTTGGTTTTTACAACTTCTCCGTCATAGAACAATCTGGTACTGAAAGTTTAGTCTTTCTCCGTTACATAAAAGTACGTGGCATAATGGTCTCCATTTCATGTTCCACTAGGATAGATTTGACTTGAACTGAGAAAAAAGCCCGAATCTTGCAGCCGTTGTAGAGTGAATGATCATGGGGGTGCAACCAACCCTCACATTCACCTTTCAAACAAAAAGCCGAGATCCATTGGCTTATCCATTAGGAACATTCGTGTTCCCTGTAAACATTACAGGACACCCCTTATAAAACTTCAAAGCAGGATCAACACGTTTTCGTGAGTCCCAACCGGGTTTTAACGAGTACTCTCCACATGTTGAAAAGAAATGCTTTAAAACCGAATTGATCTTAAAAGGAACCAGTGTCCCTGATTGATTGGCCATTTGAAGAAAGTCCATGAAAATGAGTACTTCATCCATCAGCACGGAATAATCAGCAGGTTTGTTCTTTCCGCAAAATTCTTCGAAGTTAGCTGAGTTAATGGCATTTCGATCTCGATTCAGATATGTAGCAACTTGAATGTTCGCTGGTGGAACATGGGTTGGGCCAACCACGCAGGCGTCATGGATGGTCTCAATATCTTCTTCTGTTGGTTGCCCTTCACGGAATCTTAAAAAGCGTTGCCCATTCATGATCGTCTTTGAAGCCGTGCATTCCATCTAACTCATTAAATGAATTCAGAGAGTAATGAAATTCAGGAATGGTGTGCTGAAGAATGTAAATTGGGGGGCGTCCTACTGGTTCAAGTTGAGAGTAGTACCCCGTGAACACCAAGTTAAGTCCCCCAAATGGTTGGTATTTGTCTTGCATCAAGGTCTTGGTGTAGTTTAATATCTTCACTAAGTCATGTTCCCCCGCGAATGAAATTTCGTTGATGATAAGCATCCGTGTGTCACTCCATTCTTCTACCATGTTCTTCGCCACACTTTCTCGAGTTCTGTTCAATCCCTCAGCTGAATGCGTTGTTTTCCCATGCAGTATTGTAGCAACAACCCCCGACATAGCAGTGACAACAATGGTTCTGTCGTTAAATGGATGATCGATCAAACTGCAGAATTCTCTGCCATAGGCCATGACTAAGTCAATTACGGTAGTCTTCCACTTCCTCCAGGCCCATGTAGAAAAAGAATCAGTTGGGTGCCACGACTTCCTTTCAAAATCAAAAGGTTTAAGAGAAAGTCGGAATTTTGCCTTCAACCCCATATCCGGGACTCCATCCTATAAGTCCACCTTTTCAGCTTCCTCATAAAATTTCAACAAGAAGGCTGCAATTATACACTCGAAAGGCCTTCTCTGTTTGTCGTCCAGATTGGCAGCCGTTGCCCAGTCACGTATACTTCTCACGCTTCCATTCGCCTGCGACACTTCAACCTGCGGATTGTATTTAAATACATTTGCCCTTTGGATGCTCTCCCGTTTGTTAAGTAGAACTTCAATGTTCTTGTGATATCGAGGTGTTGGCGGTTTCACTTTGCTTTTCTTTGTAGTGCCAGTCGTGTGAAAGTCAGCACTTATGGTTACAAATTCGTCTTCATCTTACGAATTCTCAGGAATGGGTATCTGCACGTTGTATCCTGCGTTGTTGCTTCCATTGTGACGTATAGCCGTAAATCTAAGACCATCAAATGTGCTTCCCAGAAAGTCCCGGTTTGAATCTGTTGTGTCCTGGCTCTCAAGATCACGTACATATAAGAAGCGCATTGTAGGTAATTCTGAAAATGAGACCTCAGGTCTCGTTTGGAAAGCACATCCCAACCTCTCATTCCGAACCAAGTCCAAGTTTCCAATTAGGCAACCGGTTCTCCAGGTTGGGAAGTGACGTACTTTACTATCTACTACTGGCAGGGGAACAACTTCAGTACGTGGTATGTTACCCTTTGTGCCATTGGTGTATCCAACCGTTAAGTCAATGTCTACTAAAAAGAAGTCACATCGCCATCCGTTTCTGGATGGTCAGAACATGAAGAATGCATTCCTAACAACAATAGATCCTGCTCAGAGGGGCTATTAATCGCTGAGGCGTTACCTACCAAATGGGACCTGCAGGTGGACAAGTTTCAACTAAAAACAGCTAAAACGAGATAAGACTAGTATAAGAGTGGGAATATCAAAATGCTAGTTTGTTAACGCTAATCCAATAGAGCAGTAGTGAGTCACAAAAAAAGAGGAGCACCGTAAAAGATCCTCATGGTGAAAGGGGTGAAAAGGGTGAAAAAGGCTACCAGATGGGCAACCACCACCGACCGAATTAACAAGATCAGCAAGAGGAAAGGGAGGCAATGGTTACCGAAAAAGCACCGGAATGCTTCCGAACAGAGAGAATTGGGCAACAAATTTCTCAAAAAAGCCCTGCCAAAAAGAAACAAGGGGAATCAAAAGGCGGCCAAGGGCTTCCCATTCAATGGGGCATTGGCTGCAAATTGACAACCTGGAAGGTCCCTAGTCACAGTCCACCCAATCATCGTAGGAACGCTTGCCCTTCTTCTTCTCCTTGTTCACGGCATCCGGATCGGGCTGGTGTGCTTCCTTTCCACAATATTGCAACATCATTTCAGCATTTGTTGTTCTGCATGTTGGGCATTGGGCTTGGCACGGGCATCCTGAACCTCAATCTTGATGGCATTGTAGCGCCTTCGTCCTGCATTGGACCAACCTTCATACTTGGCATTGCCCATCTTGGAGTTTGAGTACTTGGTAGAAAACTTTTTTGTCTCCGAGTCATTGCTGCTCTTGGGGGCAATCCATTTCTTTCTGCCACAGTCATTGTTTCCAGGCTGGAAGCAGAGGTTCCTTCTGGTGTAGGAGTTCTCGTAGATGAGGAGGGTCATTGCATCAGATCCGGGAGGAACACGCAGCTTTCCCTTCCCCTTGGCCCAACTAATCAACTGGTTGTGGCGGATTGAATCCCTAAACCAGCTGGATGCAACAGCAACACATGGTAAAAGCTTCTCCGTGTAAAGGGAATAATGCAGCTTGATTTCCTTACGCGCTGCCTTTTCTTGGGCACTGGCATCTTGGGCAAGGTCTTCAAGAGGGACCTCA
>CAICTM010002576.1:0-13420 GCA_903772945.1 Seminavis robusta | reverse complement strand
ACCCAGAAGTGGTTGTTCTGGCTCAGTTCCAGCGCCGGAGAAGAAGTGTAGCCAACGCGCATAGGCTGGTTTTTCCTATATATCGACTCGTGTTGTGTTTTGGTAACGTCTGTCGAACCCTGATGATTGTATGCGACTTCTTCTTCAAATTCACAAGGTTTGCTGGCTACACCCCTCGAAGGTATCCACCGGAACGTGGTGTTTTTGGCTCAGTTCAGCGTCGGAGAAGAAGTGTGAGCCAACTGCGCTTAGGCTGGTTTTTCCTATATATCATCTCGTGAATTGTGTTTGGTGAAGCGTCTGTCGAACCCTGATGATTGTATCGACTTCTTCTTCAAATTCCACAAGGTTCGCGTGCTACAACCCTCGAGGTACCCACCGGAACGTGGTGTTCTGGCTCAGTTCAGCGTCCGGAGAAGAAGTGTAGCCACGCGCATAGCTGGTTTTTCCTATATATCGCATCCGTGAATTGTGTTTTTGGTAACGTCCTGTCGAAACCCTGATGATTGTATTGACTTCTTCTTCAATTCACCCAAGGTTTGCTGCACACCCTCGAGGAAGCCACCGGAAGTTGGTGTTCTGGCTCAGTCAGCGTCCGGAGAAGAAGTGTAGCCAATGCGCTTAGGCTGGGTTTTCCTATACTAATCGCTCGTGAATTGTGTTTTTGGTAACGTCTGTCGAACCCTCCTGATGATTGTATGATTCTTCTTCAAATTCAACAAGGTTTGCTGGCTTACACCCTCGAGGGTACACCCGGGAACGTGGTGTTCTGGCTAGTTAGCGTCCGGAGAAGAAGTGTAGCCAATGCAATTATGGGGGCTGGTTGTGGTTTCCTATATATTCGACTCGTGAATTGTGTTTTTTGGTGGCGTCTGTCTACCCCTGAAGATTGTAAATCGACTTCTTTCTTCAATTCACAAGGTTTGCTGGCTTACACCTCGAGGTACCACGGGAACGTGGTGTTTCTGGCTCAGTTTCACGTCCGGAGAAAAAGTGTTATCCAACGCACATTGGCTGGTTTTTTCCTATATATCGACTCGTGAATTTGTTTTTGTAACGTCTTGTCGAACCCTGATGATTGTATTGAACTCTTCTTCAAATTCACAAGGTTTGCTGGCTACACCCTCGAGGTAACCACCGGAACGCGTGGTTTGTTCTGGCTTCAGTTCAGCGTCCGGAGAAGAAGTGTAGCCATGCCTTAGGCTGGTTTTTCCTATATATCGACTCGTGAATTGTGTTTTTGGTAAACGTCTTTGTCGAACCCTGATGAATTGATCGACCTTCTTCTTCAAAATTCACAGGTTTGCTGGCTACACGCCTCGAGGTACCACCGGAACGTGGGGTGTTCTGGCTCAGTTCAGCGTCCCGGAGAAGAAGTGTAAGCAATGCAATAAGGCTGGTTTTTCCTAATATATTCGACTCGTGAATTGTGTTTTTTTGGTGGCGTCTGTTTACCCCTGATGATTGTATCGGACTTCTTCTTCAAATTCACAGGTTTTGCTGGCTACACCCCTCGAGGTACCACCGGAACGTGGGTGTCTGTCTCAGTTCAGCTCCCAGAGAAGAAGTGTAATCCAACGCAGCTCATAGTAGGCCTGTGGTTTTTTCCTATATATCGACTCGTGAATTGTGTTTTTGGTAACGTCTGTCGAACCCTGATGAATTGTATCGACTTCTTCTTCAAATTCCACAAGGTTTGCTGGGCTACCCACTCGGAGGTACCACCGGAACGTGGTTGTTCTGGTCAGTTTCAGCGTCCGGAGAAGAAGGGTAGCAATGCAAATAGGCTGGTTTTTCCTATATTATCGACTCGTGAATTGTGGTTTTTTGGTGGCGTCTGTCCGAACCTTGATGATTGTATTGACTTCTCTTCAAATTCACAAGAGTTTCTGGCTACCCTCGAGGTACCACCGAACGTGGTGTTCTGGCTCAGTTCAGCGTCGGAGAAGAAGTGTATCCAACGCGCATAGGCTGGCTTTCCTATATATCGACTCGTGAATTGGTTGTTTTTGGTAACGTTCTTCGAACCCGTGAATGATGTAATCGACTTCTTCTTCAAATTCACAAGGTTTGCTGGCTACACCCTCGAGTACCCACCGAACGTGGTGTTCTGGCTCAGTTCAGCGTCCGGAGAAGAAGTGGTAGCCAAATGCAATTAGGCTGTTTTTCCTATAATATCGACTCGTGAATTGTGTTTTTGGTGGCGTCTGTCTACCAGACTGCATGACTTGTATCGACTTCTCTTCAAATTCACAAGGTCGCTGGCTACAACCATCGAGGTACCACCGGAACGTGGTGTTCTGCTCAGTTCAGCGTCCGGAGAAAAAGTGTATCCAACGCGCATAGGCTGGTTTTTTTCCTATATATCGACTAGTGAATTGTGTTTTTTGGTAACGTCTGGTCGAACCTTGATGATTGTATTGACTTCTTCTTCAAATTCACAAGGTTTGCTGGCTACACCCTCGCAGGTACCACCGGAAGGAGGGGCGTGGTGTTCTGGCTCAGTTCAGCGTCCGGAGAAGAGTGTATCCAACGCGTCATTAGGCTGGTTTTTCCTATAATATCGACTGCGTGAATGTGTTTTTTGGTGGCGTTGTCGAACCCTGATGATTGTATAGACTTCTTCTTCAAATTCACAAGGTTCGCTGGTATCGACTCCTCGAGGGTCCACCGGAACGTGGTGTCTGGCTCAGTTTGCACGATCCGGAGAAAAAGTGTTATCCAACGCGCATAGGCCTGGTTTTTCCTATATATCGACTCGTGAATTGTGTTTTTTGGTGGCGTCTGTCCGAACCCTGATGATTGTATCGACTTCTTCCTTCAATTCACAAGGTTCGCTGGCTACACCCTCGTAGGACCACCGAGGTGGTGTCTGGCTCGTTTCAGCATCCGGAGAAGAAGTGTAGCCAATGCAAATAGGCTGGTTTTTCCTATAATATCGGACTCGTGAATTGGTGTTTTTGGTGACGTCTGTCGAACCTTGGTGATTGTATCGACTTCCTTCTTCAAGATTCAACAAGGTTTGCCTGGCTCAACCCTCGAAGTACCACCGGAACGTGGTGTTCTGGCTCAGTTCAGCGTATGGAGAAGAAGTGTATCCAACGCGCATAGCTGGTTTTTCCTATATAATCGACTCGTGAATTTGTGTTTTGGTGTGCGTCTGTCGAACCCTGATGATTGTATCGACTTCTCTTCTCAATTCAAAAGGTTCGCTGTCTACACCCTCAGGGTTCCGACCGGAACGTGGTGTTCTGGCTCAGTTCGCGGTCCGGAGAAGAAGAAGTGATTCCAACGCGCATAGGCTGGTTTTTCCTATATAATCGACTCGTGAATGTGTTTTTTGGTGGCGTCTGTCGAACCCTGATGATTGTATCCGATTCTTTTCTTCAATTGCACAAGGTTCGCTGCTACAACCCTCGAGGTACCACCGGAAGGTGATGTTCTGTCTCAGTTCAGCGTTCTGTGAAGAAGTGTATCCTATGTTCATAGGCTGGTTTTTGCCTATATATCGACTCGTGAATTGGTGTTTTTGGTGACGGTTGTCGAACCTTTGATGATTGTATCGACTCTTCTTCAAATTCACAAGTTTCGCTTGGCACACCCTCGAGGTACCACCGGATACGTGGTGTTCTGGCTAAGTTCAGCGTCGGACAAAGAAGTGTATCCAACGCGATTAAGGCTGGTTTTTCCTTAATCACGACTCGTGAATTTGTGTTTTTGGTGGCGTCTGTCGAACCCTGATGATATGTTGTTATATTTACAATTCCACAAGTTCAGCTGGCTACACCCTCGAGGCCGGAAGGTGGTGTTCTGGCTCAAGTCATGCGTCCCGGAGAGAAGTGGTATCCAACGCGCATAGGCGGTTTTTCCTATATGTTGGAGGTTGTATTACAGACACCATCATATACAAATTAGTCGTTTTTCCACAATCTAGTTATAGGGGAAATCTATATCTATTCTCTAGTTACATACATGGGGAGTTCAACTGATCTATATGGTCACCCACCTTCACTATATCTTTGAAGTTGAATCAATCCCAGAAAAACATGGAAGAAAGCCACTTCTTGGAAATAGCTTAACAGTAAAACAGTATTTTACCTTTACTAAGCTAGAGTGTTACTAGAAACCAACACTATTTCCAAGAAGCGTCTCAATTCGAGATTTCGCCAATGGCATCTCGACATTGACTCTATCCTATTACATGATATCCAAGTCTATGTGTTGGAGGTTGTATTACAGACACCTAATACAAATTAGTCGTTTATCCCAATCTAGTTGATAGGGGGTATAACTATATCTATTCTCTAGTTACATTACATGGGGAGTTTAACTGGATCTATATGGTCACCCCCTTCACTATATCCTTTGAAGTTGAATCAATCCCAGAAAAACATGGAGAAAGATCACTTCTTGAAATAGCTTAACATGTAAAACAAGTATTTTACCATTTACATAAGCATAGAGTGTTACTTAGAACACCAACACTTTTCCAAGAAGTGTTTCATCTCGAGTTCGAGATCACCGCCATGGTGATACCGATATTGACATGAGAAACTAAGGTAACAGCAACAGAGTCAAGGTTCAAGCAAGAAAGGGCTAGCTCACCAGATGAGGTATGCAACAGCCATAAAACAGGAAAAGGCAACATCACGAAAGAATCGTGCCTCACAATTGGTACACCGGGGCGAAAGGTCCTTCAGAAACGACCGATATCAGCGATCACAGTAAGCATACTAATGTGAAGAGCATACTAACTACACTACTTCTATGCTAGTCCGAAAGCGAGCTCACAGGAGTGCATGACATACGGAACGAGCAGAGATCAAGGATACCTGCAGTGCTACGCGTAGAACCAAGAGTGGACGACAAGAGTTGCACGAACAGCCAAGCTCACAGGAGGAAGAGCGAGACACAAGATTCGAGCTGCGGAACAGTCATCGTACGACCGCAGTGCAGCGGGCAAGCTATCCTAACCTGGCTACCACCGACGACGGTCCAACAAGGAAACAAGGACTTCCAACGAGCTGAAGGCCAAGGCTACGGAACCGGAGCTACAAAGGCTACTGTACGTACGGGACGAACCATACAAAGCCTACAGGAGGCAGTGACACGACGACGAGCGTCAAGTGTGAGTCAACCGGAAGGAGAGGAACAACGCGAGTGTGTTGTCAACCAGAAGAGGAACGATACGAGTGTCACCACGGAAGAGGAACTAGATAACAAGTTCCAACAAGAAGAAGAATTACCACAGAGGTGTTGCCACGGGAAGAGGAACGAGATAACAAGTTCCAACAGAAGAAATACCACAGAGGTACTTCCGTGGGAGTGCTCCTATCCTCCAACAAGAGAGCCATCGAAATAGGCTACTAAGAAGAGAGGGCGAGGAAAGATTCCAACGCACAATTAACAAGCCACGAATTACCAGGTCCGGTACTCAGACGAGCAAGGAAGGCTACAACAGTACTGTCATACAGGAAGTTTTGCTTTGAACACTAGCGCAACAGGCCCCGAGAGTGCAAGCTGTCGAACTCAACCGAAAACTGAGTTGCATCTATCGGCAACAGGACTGGATAAGGGAGCGAATTGCAAAATTGCAACTACGAAGCCAAGAACAAGGACGACCGAAGATGAACGATCGCTACTACTGTCAAAAAAAACAAAAAAAAAAAAAAAAAGAACAAGAAGAACGAAGACGGCGACCATAGTCGGCGGCTACTACTACCGTCGCTACCAACTACTACTAGTCAGTCGCTCCCAGATAGCGGCGACAAGCACCATCGTGCTACCAATACCAACGGGAACAGCGCCATTGCGACTGTCGGCAACAGGAATTTGCAAGCGAATCCACCAGCAAACAAGACAGGCGATCGAACGATCGCCGCCACCCAACGAGACAGTGGCACGGGCCTCCTAAAACAAGGAAGAAACGCGAACGGCTACACTGGACCAGTCGCTAACCGTAACGCATCGACAGCGCCATTGTGTCTGTTGATCGACAACAGTGTCGGCACCTACCATTGTCGGAGAAGAAGCCATTGTTTTTTTGTGAGGAAATCGCTGAACAGCAACCAAGTTCCAGGAACGGCAAAGAACAAGCAGTTCAGCGACCAACACAACCACTGAGCACAACAAAAAAGATATCTTTTGCGAAAAGGTATCTTTCGGCCAGGAGTGTACAGAGCCAGATCTCGCGATCTCTCCGTACGTTGGCAACAATAGCACACCACGCATGCTGCTACCTGTACCAAGCAACAAGCTACTGGTACGTACAGTATGCCGTGCAGAAAGCTAGTGTATAGCTAGCACCGCACAAGAGCTACTGCAACAGTGCAAGCTGGCGCTACAGGAAGCACAGGAGTGCATCCGCCCCAGCATTGAATATTTTATTTTGGAGTGTGTATTGAGTTACACTCAGCACCTCCTACCCTTTCATGGAGTGTGTATTGTGGCATACAGCCACAGCACCTCCTACTACAATTTTGGAATGTGTATCGTGCCACTAATCCACAGCACTTCCTCCTTATGCAACAGGCAAACCCTGAGGCAACAACAGCCTCCAGGCAGGTAACAACAAACCATTACAAGTCCATGCCCTTGCTATTTGATCACAGCAATGCACAGGAGTGTGAGGGTACCCAAATCCAAAACCTACATCCTACAAACAAAATCATCATAACATCCCCTTATAGGCAATGCCGCAACCAGTCAACGGCACCAATGGCCACAACTACATGGCCAACAACCATCAATGGCTACAACAACAGCCGGAATCAATGGCAACAACCGCCAACAACGGCAATCTACCGCTACCAAACCGATTACACTGAAATCGGCACCAAACCAGAATTGCATACTACAATAACGGCAACTGCAAACAACAGCAGAACAACAGTGAAGTGTGAACCGAGTAGCTACAAGCAACTCAAGAGTTCACAAGACAAGAACCAAGCCACAGGATGGACTGGAAAGAACAGAGTTTGACGACACAGAGCGGGAAGCTGATCAGAAAGAAACAACAAGAGGGTCAACCTCAGCTCCACTGCAAATACTGTACAGAATTGCAACCAACCTTAGTCTACACCAACAACAGAAGTACTGTGAGTACATCAAATCAAGCACTACAACAGATACAACTATGGACGACTACAAGTTCTGCCGACAGGCCATCTCACAGGAATGTAAGAGCAGTGACAGATCAAACACTTGTCCTGCCACATGCCCATCTCACAGGAGTGTAGAGCAGTGACATCACCAACCAAAAGATCTACCGACTACACCACCATCGAACCATCATCGACCGTGACACGTCCAGGTCCAGTGGAACCCATCCAGTTGGAGCATCACAACATACTACCGAATACTTCTTTACAAGTTATCCAAACTTCCATGGGCTTCCAGCCCCAACTCAAATATCATTGTGGCAAGAACTTCCTCCTAGTTCCAGCTGCTACAACAGTTCCCCAAGTGTCGCTATAGCATGACTTCCCAGTTTCAGCTACGGCAACACCAATTGACGGTACCAAGTGTACCAATAAGTGACGGCACCAGTCACGACAACGTGACGACACCAGTAGTCACGAGTCTCACATGAGTATAAACACCCATGAACAAGAGGAAACAATAACTCAACCATTTCCGTCATTCCATCTTCAGACATCGAAAGACCATCCAAGAACTAGGTCAGTCGAACCAACAAGTCCGTGACTTCCAAGCAACATCATTCCCATCGCCTCCTCCAAGCTCCTTCCAATAGGCACCTTCCCAGCAGTCAGCCAATCGTACGACTCTCCAGAAGCTTCAACAAGCTTCAATCTACGAAGGGCTTCCAGCCCCATCAAGTGTAATGCACCGAACCTCCCAGTCCGAGCCGCAGGTAACACCAGTGACGGTATCATCCGCACCAGTCTTCCAGGAGTGGCACAACTCTCAGCAAGGAGTGCCAGCCAACAAAGACTTTTCCGATGATAGACAATGTCCGTATTGTCCGTCTCTCACCGCTACTTCTCGTTACCAAGCGGGTATGCCGAGCAACAACTTCCAAGTTGTTTAGGTTTGTTGACTCATTGCAAGCCAGTGACACGACGACGTGAGACTGGATTACAAAGCCTTTCCAAGGCAGGAGTCTGCTTACCAAGCACTGATAGACACTTTGAGTGCTATCGATTCTCGGAATCCTAGAGGCACGCCTCAAGCTCCACAGCATCCAAGTTGCATCCAATTCCAAACCATCACAGCCAGCTTTGGCTACAACAAGTACAATGTCCTGCCACAGCTAGCTCACAGAGTGTGCACAACAGTGACAGCAGAGAGTGGTATTGATAAAGTTGTACCCACCAAAACCAAAGTCTCAAACCTTTTTTCAACCTTCCTTTAATTCTCCCGATCGATCTATCCAATTGACCACACCAGATCGACTGCACAAGAAACGATCATGCCAGATCGAATAGACACGAAGCGATCCAATCACAAAGCAGCGCCACGAGATCGATTCAGTGTGACTACTCGGGATCGACTCAGCAGATCCATCATGAGATTGCAAGTGCGACCACAGAAGCCTATCGAGGCAGAGCAAAGCTTACTCAAGCAAGGGTAGCCACACACAAGTGCTACCGGGATATCTTCTGCAGAGGATTCCCACATGTTCCAAAGGAACAGTTCCACCATGGAAACCAGCTCAAAGCTAAGCAAACTATTCGACGGACGCCACAAGTTGCCAGCAATCCATCTACAAGAGGTGAAACCAAGAGTCCACATCAAGCAAGCAACACATTCCATGTTACAACAAGTCACAGCCATTCGATCCCAAAGAAGAGGAGGCCGTAGATGAAGGAAGAAGCTTCCCAGCTGGGAAGAAGAGATTCCATTCCTCTGAAAAGACAACAGCAGAGACTCCACACACTTCTTGGACATCCTAACCAAAAGAGACAGCTCACGTTCCCATTCCAATTGGACAACAAGCTGACTGCCAGATAGCTTACCAAGCATTGCACAGACTCATGCTCAACTGATTTCCAAATCCAGTATAAGCCTGAATGGATAGATGTTTCCACACATCATTGACGATTGAGACATGGCATATCGATGTCCAGTTCAGTCTACCATCGCCAGTACAAGAGCACAGTTGGAGTCTACGAGAATGCAGCCGATAACTTCCTAGTTTTCCAGCTACAGCAATAGCCTAGTGACCGGAACTTCCAGTCCACGGTTCAACAAGTAATCGGAACTTCCCAGTTTCGAATACAGCAACATCAAGTGACGCATCAATTGCCAAGCAAGTCATACAGGAGTTGCAACACTCACAGGAGTGTTAGCCACAGTGGGTTTTCATGACGACACTGTAACATGTCCACATGACTGTGACAGATTTGTCAGCACTGCTATGGATGACAAAGCTTCTCGCCAACCAAGCGGAATGCCGAGAAACCTAGTCAATTGGTCTCTCTAGACCAAACAACTGTCCCTTATGGGGCAACCATCATTACATTAATTATTCGGTCACGGTATCCTTTATGGAACCGTCCAGGAGTGTGGTTTGAGGTTGTATTAAAACAAAAAGATAAATTACAATCGGCCAGACACTTCACTAGCAAAAACAAGATGATATACACTAAACAGCTTGCAAGAATGCTAGAAACGCGAGATTTGAGGGAGAGACTAAACCGATACCGGAAATATTTTCGCGCTGGTTTCTGTTACCGCACGCTGATTGTAGCATCGAGTAGATGTAGCGTGTGCTGAATAATGCCTAGAACAGATCTGCACCGAACATCGTGATAGTGGCTTCTCGTCAAATCTGTAGAGACGAAAAGGATTCTAGCATAAAACTAGCGCAAGTGACCGCCGTATGACGGACTTGGTCGGGAAGGAGACAGGCAGTAAGAATGGATGACTTAGTCCCAATCACAGCATGATTGTGGGCCTATCCTAGCGCTATTTGATCAAGGAAGACTAGGGTTAGTACCAGTAGTCGTTTTGCGTACAACCCTTAAATCGGTATTGGTCGTGACGACCAGGAGGGGAATCGCTCGGTTCGATGTTGCGTCGTGTGGATACAGCCTATTCAACAGGTTGTGTAAGCAGATGAGCGATTACCATTGTGTGCATGTTGATGACTGGAGGCCATGACGAGGAATGAGTGACAAAAAATTGTGTTAATATTCTTGAGTCGGACGATGAAACGGCATCACGCCATGTGTGTCGGAGTAGGTGCTGCTTGGACCCCCATAAACCAGACACCTCAATACAAATTAGTCGTTTATCCCAATCTAGTTGATAGGGGATATCTATATCTATTCTCTAGTTACATACATGGGGAGTTTAACTGATCTATATGGTCACCCCTTCACTATATCCTTTGAAGTTGAATCAATCCCAGAAAAACATGGAGAAAGATCACTTCTTGGAAATAGCTTAACAGTAAAACAGTATTTTACCTTTACTAAGCTAGAGTGTTACTAGAAAACAACACTATGCCAAGGTAAACAGTTCAACGAGCAGTTCAGGCAGACAGTGCCGAGCCCCACTATAAGGGCTACCAAGACAGCTCAACAGGCGAAATTCCGCATCACGGAATCGAATCGGGAGCCAAATCCCTCATATTGACTATACCAGAGCAACGACCGAATCGTTGCAATCGGTGCAAACCACGTGAAAGAACATCACTAACTACACCACTCTATTGCTTGAACGAAGCGAACTCATCAAGAACTGAATGAGTTACGACCGATTGAAGATCTAGGAGTGAGCTCCGGACCAAGGAAGCAAGCTCAAAGGAGTGCGCCAGAAGCGAGCTTACAGGAGTGACCTGGTTAAGGAACGAGCAGAGATCAAGGATCCTGCAGTCATACCGTACGAACGCAATAGTGGCGACAAGAGTTGCCACGAGCAGCAAGCTCACAGGAGTGAGCGAACACCAACAAGATTTTGAGCTGCGGAAACAGCTATCGTATCTATCGTATGACTGCTAGGTGCAGTGCTGATACGAAAACAAACTACAAGAGAAGACTCAGTGCACGACGCAGTGCAGGAGTGACAGCCAAGCTATCTAGCTAGCTACCACATCGAGTCATCCACAATCTTGAACAAGCTTGCTGTGTGAACCGGAGCTACCAAGGCTACTATACGGAGCAGAGCTGCTACCGGTAGCGGTACAACGAGGACGTCCGTGCAAGCGTCCAAGAGCAACACGACGAGGTGTTACCACGGAAGAGGAACAAGATAACAAGTTCCAACAGGAAGCGATAAGTACCACAGAGGCACTTCCGTGGGAGTACTCCTATCCTCAACAAGAGAGCCATCGAAAGAGGCTACTAGAGGAGAGGTGCAAGACCTCCAGCGGCACGAAACAAGCCAAATTGCCAGGCCGGTTACTCGAGAACGACAGGTCCTACGGAAGGACTGTCATACACAGAAGTGGACTACTATACTGTCACTGACAGGCCCAGAAGAGTGCAAGTTCTCGAATGCAACAGGAACGGAGTTGCATCCATCGGCAACAGGCTGGATCAGAGCGAATTTGCAAATTTTGTAATTTCCACCAGCCAAGAAAAAGACGACCGAAGCGATTGAACGATCGCTGCTACTGTCAACAAGAGAAACAAGAGTTCGCTACTGCTGCGTTGACGAACAAGTGTCGACAAGCAACAGCAGCCAACGAGCGATCGAACGGCCGAAGCTGAGGCTACCGCTACGGCGACAGCAAGAACAAGAACAGCCGACCGCTACCACTAGCCAGTCGGTGCTACCGCTGCGACCATAACAAGAACAGTGACGGCGACTACTAGTCAGTCACTCCCACTACTGTTACAGCCATCGGCCGCGGATACCAATAACAACAACAGCGCCATTGTGGCTGCCGGTCGACAACACCATCGGCAACAAGAAGAAAAAGTGCCGACAGCAGAAGGCAATCCTTGCTTTTGTGAGGAAATTGCTGTGCTGACAGTTCCACGGAACTGCGAAGAACAGCCTAAAGGCAGTTCAGCGAGCGGCCACATTGCAAGCAGAACCACTGAACAGGAAAAGGTATCTTTCCGTCGCGAAAAGGTATCTTTCCAGGAGTGTACGGCACCAGATCCAAGCTACCGCTTGATCTCTCCGTACGTCGGCAACAAGAGGATTTGCATGGCCAATCCCAGCATGCTACCGTTACTACCGGAGCACGTCCAGTGCTAGTTACCGGTATCAGAGTTACTGGAGCAGTGCATGCAAGCTATGGGCAGCACAGGAGTGTGCCTCCGCCCACAGCACCAAATATTTTTCTTTGGAGTGTGTATTGAGTATTGAGTTTACACTCAGCACCTCCTACCCTTTCCTGGAGTGTGTACTGTGGCATCCAAGCCACAGCACCTCCTACTACCTTTGGAGTGTGTATTGTGGCATCCAAAGCCACAGCACCTCCTACTACCTTTGGAGTGTGTATTGTGGCATCCAAAGCCACAGCACCTCCTACTACTTTTTTTTGGAATGTGTATCGTGCCACTAATCCACAGCACTTCCTCCTTATGCAACAGGCAAACCTGAGGCAACAACAGCCTCCAGGCAGGTAACAACAGATACCATTACAAGTCTATGCCCTTCTATTTGGATCACAGCAAGTGCACAGGAGTGTGGTGGTACCAAAATCCAAAACCTACAATCCTACAACACAAAATCATCATAACACTCCGCCTTTATAGGCAAATGCCGTAACCATCAATGGCCACAACACATGGCCACAACTACACGGCCAAACAACCATCAATGGCTACATCAAAGCCAGCATGATGGCAACAACAGCAAAAACGGCATCTACCGACACCAAACCGATTACAATGATCGACCAAACCAAATTCGAATTGCATCAACAATAACGGCAACTGCAACAACAACAGAACGACAGTGAACATTGAACCGAGTAGCTAACTACAAGCAACTCAAGAGGTCACAAGACAAGGAACCAAGCACAGGATGGCTGGAGCATTCAGAGTTTGACCTGCAAGAGGAAACCTGATCAAAAGAAACAACAAGAGGTTGCGACACCTCAGCTCACTGCAACTACTGTACAGAGATTGCAACCAGCCTTAGTCTCACACCAACAACAGAAGTACGCGAGTACAACAAATCAAGCCAACTATAGATACAACTACGGACCACTACAAGTCCTGCCACATGCCTGCTCAAAGGAGTGTAAGAGCAGGGACAGAACCAACACTTGTCCTGCACAGCCAACTCACAGGAGTGTAAGAGCAGTGGCATCACCAACCAAAGGACCTACCGACTACATCACCATCGAACCATCATAGACCGTGACACGTCCAGGTCCAGTGGAGCCCATCAAGTTTGAGCATCCACAACTACTACCGAATACTTCCTTACAAGTTTCCAAACTTCAAAGGGCTTCCAGCCCCAACTCAAAAGTATCATTGTGGCAAGGAACTTC
>CAICTM010002575.1:0-13423 GCA_903772945.1 Seminavis robusta | reverse complement strand
TGTCCATCCAACTCTCTTGAGCACAATCTCGTTTTGCTCTTGCACTCATCCGAGAGTAAATACACAAGGGGCAATTAATAATAGCCACGGCCTCCTGGGTACTTGTATAGAACTCCCAAGGGCATCCATCTCTCGTGCCCATTCGTAGCTTGCCCACATTTCGTCTGCATGTCGATGGCTGTCTGGCTGCCCGTTCATTCTTACCGACGGCCATAATGGCCACTGAATTGAACGAGCCTGCAACTTCCAGGTAACACTTAGTTCAATCCGTCATCCAATTGCAGTCCACTCCTGTGCAAACTGCACTCTGTTGCGCCTGTACCTTGGAACTTGGGCTCAAAGGCTGCGACTTCATTCGAACGGGAACTGGAATCCCTACTGGGTGGTACTGGGACGGAAGCTGGAACTCGTTGCTGATGGAGTGGCAACGCCGGAATTGTCGAGCAGCGTCGGAAGCAGACGAATGGGAAATGGCTGGAATTGCTGGGCTGCGCTTGGTGTGCTTGGAGTGTGTGGAACGATCCTGGTGGATATGGACTGAAACTTGGTCGAACTCGACTCCTGTCGACGCAGCATGGCTCATCGCAAGACTGTTTACTGGGGAAGCTGGGACGCGGTAACTGTCTGTTGGACCGGAAGCCGTCGAAGCTTCACGGAACTATGGTACTGTTGGAAGAACGCGTTTCTTCAGACCTTGGAACTATTAATGGCCCACTCGGTCTTGGGGATCTTGTCACGAACTTTGCAATCCGCAACTTGTGTTGGGATTGCCCAGCAGTGCAGGACTCGCCTCGCTTGTTTCTGCTGAATAGAGGACAACTGACATTGACACCAAAACCCTTCTGTCGTGGTCAATCATCTTGGGCTGCGCCAGAGCCCTGTACGGCACGTCGGGCCTCATACCACTACCTTGCTGGCTTGAATCGATTAGCAGTTGAGGGTCCACGAGAGCTTCAAGCTCGTGGGGAATTACTCGGGCCCATCCATGGCTAGGAAACGCCTCCACGGTAGCCGAAGTCGCCAATATAATCCGTCCTGGAATTACTCCTTGTAGCCAATAGAGCAACGATCTCGTGCGGCCGTGCACTCATACTCTTTCACCTTGTCTATGCGTCATCCTTGATCTCTCCGTACTCGGGCTGCTTCCAGAAGAAAACAATCCATGTATCCTGATGCCAAGATGTCAGCAATCTGAACCGAGTAGGCAGCCACTCTACGGAGGAAGAACATCAGTCGGTTCTCCTTCCTCTTGCTTGGGGGAAAGAGGCACGCTGTAACTGGCTGACGAACTGGACAACGAGATGCTCTCTGGCGGTGCCTGCGGCAGTCAGTCCTCGGATCTTGCCTAGGACTTTAATGGGGTCTAGTTTGATCTTCTCCCAGTCATGGAGATTCGTAGCTTGCTCTTCATCTGTTCGGTACAATAAAACTGGTAGATGCTGGCTGCCCCTTCTGCAGGGCATTCTTGACTCAGTTTCCTGCTTCTGCCAATAGAAAACTTGTTCTTGTAGAGAGTTAGCTTGAGCTCGTCATTATCTTCTTGCCATCAGCATCCGTAGTAAAGGATGGTTCCGTTGGCTCTGTCGGCGTCTGGTCTTGCATAGTCTCAATGGCCAGTGACGCTTTGGGAACGTCTATCCACTCCGACCTGGTTCTGAAAGTAGCCACAATGTGGTTCAATGCTCTGTAAACGGAAAAATCTGGAGTCAGCCTGTCCATTGGGATGGAACAGGTACTTGCGGGGTTGCTTTGTCCTCTGCCTCTACCGCCACACTGGCACCGCCTCTACCGGCGCCTTGGCCTCTCCGGAGGAGCCTCTGCCTCCTCCTCTGTTGCCACGGCCTCCCTGTTGTTGAATCGTGTCATCTTGCTCTTGATATGTCTATTTGCCTTGAGGAATTACTGGCTGCGTGGCTTGTACTGGATACGGTGACTTGTACGCTTGGTGGAGCTTGAGGGGTTCCTCTTTCCTATTGATCAGGTAGCCTCTTATGGGTCTATTTCCACTCCTGTGACTGCTCCAGCCTTAAACTTGCTTGTTCCTATTGCGCGTCGAAAATCGTGGCTCTTGTCACACGAAAATTCCACACCGTTGGCTTGATTGTACTACCGATTGACTCTATCGGTCGACTCGAAGCTTCTTCTTGTTGTAGATACTTGTAGTGTTGTTAGATAGACCTACTGGAGCAGTTTCATAGGCTCGAGAGTCTTCTTCCTTGAGTTTCAGCTGTCGGCGCTTGGTTGGGACTTGTTCTTCCCGCACAAGCGTCGGTTCACTCGAACAGTCGTATCTTGCTCAATTTTTGGAGTTGAGAGCTTGCACTTGTCGTGGCATAGGCGCAATAGGTCCTCTTTCGATCTTGTATGCGGCCGTAGCTGTATCTCTCTTGGTTCGGTCGTCGTGTTCGTTCGGCCGATCGGCTTTTGCTCTGTTAGGTGGGTACCCAAAAACCGCGATCGGCGATTACTCCTCAATTCTTGTCGGATGACTTGGTTCAAGCATCAATATGGACCGGCTAGCTGTGCTCTCGTCGCTGATGTGCTTAGGTTTGCTCTGAAATCGGTCGACAAGTCGATCGGCCGATGCTCCGAGAGCTTGGAATGTGCGAAAATGTGAGGCGAATCTTTCTCTGTTAGCTATGTTGCTTTGCCTTTAATTGTGAGGCTGCAGCGCACATCTGTCAATACCTGACCAATTCCATCTCAGTTCTCTCTCAATACTACAATACCTATTTCCATGGTAAACTCAATACAATCTTTTCTTTCTGCTCAGTGTTGGGTAAGGCAACACTGTAGTACTGGCTAATATCCAAGTTAATTTGTTGATATTGGGCGAGCTGAGCAAAAGAGATTGATCTTTCTGCCAGGTTGCTCTGAAATCTGGATTCTGAGAATGCCAGTTTCCTTAAAATCTACGGTCGGTGCGGTCTTTTCTTATCCGGTCCGCTAAATATCTAACCGGCCACAGAAGTGTTTGCTTGCCCGATTCTTCACTGTTTTCAATGAGGGAGAGCTGGTGCTTCTGTACTGCGTGTGTTAATTCTTGTGGACGATCGTGTAGGAGGTGCTGTTGGAATGGTCGTGATCGGTCGTTGGAAGAATGAGATGTTGTTGCCTGGCCCGTGTGGTACTCTGCAATGAGGGATGGCGCCAAATTCTTGTTCTGTCAACGTTGAATCACCGAATATCCTTGTTGCGTAGCAGGAAGATAGTTTCTACCGATTCTACTGTGTGTGGTGAGTAGTTGTAGATCTGAGTTCTTGCTTGGCAATCGGGAAATCGAAAGGTGCTTCTAACGGAATCAGTCAGTCAGTTACGATCGATCGCCGATACGAGGTACTGTACGACTCGGAGGGTTGCTGGCTTCGCGTGGGATGGACTAGGACGTTGTTCTTTGGTGTCGAGAATGTACTGAGAAGAAAGTAATTTGCAATGATGAGCAAAGGATTATCAGTCTCATATCTCTTCTGAGCAAACAGAAGAATTCCTTGTCTTCCGATCTCGGTCGTTCGTCTTGTAATCACTGCGATAGGATGCTTTCTTGCGACTGACAGTTGCAGTTCCTATTCTTTCTATGGACAGGAGTTAGATCGCGGACTATTTCTTGTAGTTGCAAACAGCGTCTCGATGGGCGAACAAGACAATCGATATACTTCGAATTTTACTGTTGTTGTTTGTGATTTGGTTTTATGGGTGATTGGCGTTTTGGATAATGATCCTCTGTAGAACCAGTACAGGTATACGTGGAATGACTGGATCTTCCGGGGCCGCAATCACGATGGGTGGCTGAGGAAGTTCCGTTCGATATCTATCGATCCAGAGCTCCGATTTGAGTGCTTCCAAGGGGAAATCTTGCTGGTAATAGTGTAATATATAGCTTTATAATGATGGAGTTGCTTATAGTGTCTTTGTTGTTATGTTGTTTGTTTTATCTTTATTGTCATCTTGTTGACAGAATCAGTTCGGGAGTCCTGTGAGTTGCTCCCGCTTGAAAAAACACTAGTCGTACAGCATCCAACATGAGACACCATGTTGAGGTCCTCCAATATGTGCTTTCCAAGTTTGGTTTTCCCCAGTACTTCCAAGGCAAGGCTCTGATGTTTGACTTTGTCATCAATTTTACGAGACCATCACCTCACTACCAATGATGGCCACCAGAGATCTCTAGCGAAAAGCTCAGTGAAGCATGCAGAAGCTGTTCCCAGCGGCACCAGCGACTGTCAACCGAACAGACATAAGGTCCCGTGAGCATGAAATGATGTGCCGTCATGGTCACCAAAGAACGCTATCACTTACGAAGCCTACAAGAGACATCTCAAGAATGCCGCAACCCACTACGTGTCCAACCGCCGTGGTCCCACTCCCAACTAGCCAAACCTAGGAACTGTTAGGTGTGGTAACCAAAAGCCATACCGGGTGATAGGGGAGAAGCAAAGTCCTCGACTCCCAATACAAATTTGGTTCAAGCTTTCCCCGCCGGTCCGCCAAATCTGGTGCAAGATCCCTGATGCCGACAGACGAGTCCTGATAGGTTCGACCCGCCTTAGTTGATTCCAAGAGTGAAGCTGACCCTAGCAGTCGGGGACACCTTGTATTCTCCCATGGCAGTATGACTAAGCCTTCAAGGGCAAGCTCAAGCCCAATCCAACCTGGTTTTGATTGGGGCGACTAGTGTACGTGTGCACCGTCAAGCCAAGGAAACCAGGCACCATGCCCATGTTGGCGGGGTACATGCACCCTACACTGGGGCTACCTTCCGCAGGAATGGACCTGTATGACAAGTCTCCTTGCTAGATTTGTCATCATGATTCAAGCATACCGGTTTTGTGATTTTGCAACTTGTCTGTTGCCACCAGTGGTTTCAAAAGACTCATCTCTGCATGAGATGTCTGTGTTGTATACGTTTTGTCAACCACGTATTGATTCCATTATGATCTACTGACTGTTTTCTCTTCCCCTCTGAGCTTTATGGTGGAGACAAACAGATGGCTTAAGCAATTCCAA
The DNA here is from genome assembly GCA_903772945.1 of Seminavis robusta. NCBI lineage: Eukaryota > Bacillariophyta > Bacillariophyceae > Naviculales > Naviculaceae > Seminavis > Seminavis robusta. The sequence continues at coordinate 8,419 of CAICTM010002575.1, read as the reverse complement.
GCTACTAGGTGCAGGATATGGGGAGACCAAGTGTGAGTCCTTACTGACGTCCAAGTGCAACAGGTTCCTTGAGAATGGGGAGTATCTGCAGGATAGCCTCAAGACATGTTCCACACACCATTCGTCGAGTGACCAACCCAAGGTGGATGTGTATTGTCCATACCCAAAAGTAACCTCTGCGCACAACCACGTCCGTCCTACATCTAACACCTTTTCTCCTTGGACAACGATGGCAACCCAATCATATTGCTTGAGAGGTAACTTGAGGTACACAAGTGTGAATGTCCCTTCCTTTGTCGACAAGAACCGCAACTGGGACACCTTGATGTATTCAAGAGGGCTGCTGACATTTGTATTAGGTCACAGCCAAGGTCCCAACTGAGGAACCAGATGCTCCCAGTTTGTGGGAATGTCGAGGAATGACCCAGACATAGAGAAGATTGTTGACGCCACCATATAATGAGCTCGAATGGTGGGGAGACGATGAAATTAGTCAATAGAGCACTTCTATGGGGCACCACAGCTGCGCTGGTTTAGTCGGATGGAAACAATGATTTTGATCGTGTACAGTCATTCAGTACACACAGCATTGCTAGCCATGTGACAATTGTGTATATAGCTGAGGCATGCCTTGTGTTGCAGAGCATACATAGCTTCATGTCTAGATACAATGGAATGATCACGGCCAACAGTCCTCTCCTAGGATATTCCAACAGTAGGATATCCTCTCCAAAAGAGCCAGTTCTGTCAACTGGAGTGATATCGGTGGTAATGTGTTTTAGCTATAGTAAGAAAGATAGTAATGAAAGAGTAACCACCTGAGACCCAGTAGCACCTCAGCCCTGCAGTAGATAGATTCCTGCGAGGTATGTGCTAGGGCAATGTAACCAGCTCCCAAGTACTTTGAAGTAGTGATTGGGTAGCATTGATCCAGCTCTTTTGAGCTGGCCTTTCAGCCAGTGGAGGAGATCTTCATCAACCAGAGATCTCCCTCCCAGCTCTTGTGTTCCTACAACTGAGTTCCCTGGCGGATATTCATAGGATTAACATTTTCGCATAGACATAACACAAGAGTGGCTACATCATCAGTGTAGAAGAGTGGAAGAGTGGAAGAGTCCAAGACGGAGGAGGATTCTGCCGACGGATCAGAATCGACCCCGAAAACTGGAATCGCGACCGTTCGAGGAGATATCCAGCCGGTCACCTACCAACCAAAGGGTCGCCGACAAGATACACCAACTACCTTCTTGTTAATCGGCCTAGTTCGAGTGGCCGTCGGCATTATCCTGTTGGAAGGCCATTGTCGACCTTTCGCGATTTTCCTTACGGAAATTCCCAGTCGTGCCTGGAGGATACTGGCAAAACGAACCGGTACTCACACGGTACTCACAAGACACGTACCTCCCTCCTCCGAGTGACGTACTTCACCGTACCTCTGTTCCGAAAGCAAGCCGACACTTCGAGAACTCCCCAGGCTCACATTTTCTTGGAAATTCCGAACTCTCTCAAGGAACCCGGAAAGCCTCGAAGATACCGTGGCTCCGTACGGATCGTTCGTCCAGCCTATTACAGTAACTCGGAGCTCCACGGCAACACCTTTTGGTCTGTTTCAGAGTATTCCAAGGGCATCAGTGTGTCAAGCAGCCTTCAATTGGTCATCCACCAACAGTGCAAGGCTTCAAGTCACCTTTTGGATTTTCTGTGCTTGTGTTTGTGCAGTGCCTCTCCAGCCACACATACAAACACCAACACCAACAATACTCATCCAACCGGTACCCTTCCAAGGAACAGCAGGCAACACCACTACACTACCACTACACTACTGCACTGTCTAGCCAGCGCACCAATCATCATGGGTCGCAAGAAGAAGAAGCAACAGCAGGGAATGGATGCCAGTGACACCATATCACTAGCAGCATCCAATGGCACCAACAAACAGGACAACACCAACAGATCCACTGTTGGGTCTAATAACACTGCAGCTACTAGTAATATCAAGGTTAATTTGTTGATTTGGGCGAGCTGTGAAGAAAAAGTGATCTTTCTGGCTGGTCGCTTTGAAGTCTGCCTGCGCTTCTTGGAGGATAGTACGGTTGCTGTGAATTGCAGTATCAAAGGCATCATCATCATCGTCCGTGGCAGAGTAGAGGCGAGATGCGCGAGGTGTCAAAGCGGGGACATCGCTTTTGGTGTATTCGTCGTCGTATTCATGATCGCTGAGAAATTCCTCGATGTCGGGTTCGTCGTCATTGTCGGCAGACGGTTGTACAGGAGGTGGAGACTTCAGGTTTGAAGGCATCGTGGGCTCCAGGGAACGTTCATCGTCAGTATGAAATCGCTGCTCATCACTGGAGGGATATGCGTCGTGATCACTGAGGATGGTAGTCGCATCGGCGGCCGGCGGTGTCGAGTTGCGCCGAGAGTCGCTGCTTCATGGGAACAGGGACTTGAACTTGGTGAAATGGGGGGTTCATGTGAGTACGGATGGCATCAGTTCCAGCAGGTGAAAGTTCGGTAGTAGTCGTAGTCACTAGCTGGGGGTTCACGGAAGCTGTCTGTGGTGTTGGAGGTGTACGTCGGGTACCTTGGTACTGGGGCGACATTGGATCGAACTGGGCCAAGGTCGGGGATCCGAATGCGTTGGGATCAAATGGGATGGACTCATCCCAGTAATCAGTGTCAAGCTTCAGGGATATATAGCTGTGATACAGCATCGTCTTCACTATCAGTCTTGAATCCGTCATCAATGTCGTCGGCATGCATCTCATGAGAGTATGATTGGTATGCGGATCGGTTAAGTTCATGGTATCGTAATTCATTGCTAAAGGAAACGTTGCGAGATGAAGGTTGAGATTGAACATTGGCAATGTTGCCTGACAGAAGGTTGGGTATAGTAGTTGAGTCTTGTACAACATGTGTAGCGAGATGCAAAAGATCCGTGTCCGAAGATACTTTGTTCTTCTTCTCATCCAAGGTGTGAGACGAAACTTCCAGGGCTGGCTTATCGTTGTGATCGGGTTCAAAGATCCGGGATTTCTCGATAATGTCATGCACGTTTGCTGAGCGTGTGTCGCATCGGAATCCAAAATTGCGCGAGCCAGATTGATTCGGTTGTGTGTTTCGTTTCGCACGATCGGTTGTATTCCAAGATTTTCTTCTTTCCATCATCGGATAGTGTATCCCACGCTTTCTGGTCAGTAGGCATGAGAGACTTCCACGTTGCCACATTCATCATGACTTTGCGAGGGCCTTGAGAAGGACAATCAAATGGAGAGCTGTGAGAACGGTCTGATTGATGGACCTCAAGTAGTTCATCGATGGTCGTGTCAAAGTCGTGTACATGAGATTCGTATCCATGGTTCTCGTCGTCTTGTTTGAAGATGAGCTCATGATTGTATGAGCTTCGTCGTGAGTTTCCTCTGGATCATAATGTACCAGAGTGAGCTGCGTCGTAGATGGCTGCTAGCGAGAGCAGGCTTGTGGTGTAATCTTCAAAGCTGTAGGTGTCCTCATTCTTGGCTGCGCTACGTGCGAGCATATCCACGCGTCGTGCACCGGATAGGTTGGGTACGCCAGAGACAGCTTGCTCAAGGAACTGTATTAGTTGTCCATCGGAGTACTTGTCATGCACAGAGGTGTCGTTGTAGATTCGACCTTGTTCCTTGAAGTTCAGAATGAAGTTCTGTTGGCTTCCACGCCACGATCCGTCTGATAAATTGGCAGTGGTCAAATAGGTCGAGGTCTTGGAGGAATGAATGGTCGCTGTCATCGACGTCTTGTAGTAATTGCACATCTTTCCCAGAATAGACGAGTTTCGCTGTTCTTGAGGTGTTGCGCGAGGAAAGATTTTCCAGCTGCGGTCTTGATTGTGTCACAGAGTGTCTTGTACATCCATTCGCGTTGGATGCGATCGAGCGACGGGTTCTCCGTCATGTATCCTTTTTCGAGTAGATGAGACAAACAGTGAGACTTTACAGTGAGTAGGAAATCTTCACTCCACTTGTGCCAGTACGCTTTGTCACGGAACTCCTTGTAGTTGCTGCGAGAGATCTTGACCGTCTTGTTCCAGTGTTCAATCTCTACTTCGGCGGATACAGGAGCTCGTGTCGTGAGCCACGGGACCACTTCCGCTGATGGATCCCATCGTCTGATGCGGAATCGTTGGAAGTTAGAGAAACTGATTGACGTGACGTTGATGGATTTGGCTTGCTCTCGACAGAAGTGATGAAAGCAAAAAAAGCAGCAAGGAGTTGTCGCCATTGACTGAATCCAAGAGGGTGTTTGGCAACGGTTCCAGCGGCTGGAACCACGAGAGACTCAATGTCTTTGCGTTCCATCATCATGAGGTCCGAGAAGGTATCGACTCCAAAGTGAGTGAGGGCAAGCATGACATCGTGAGTTTCCCAGTTGGTTTCGTCATTGTTGAGCATGATGGTCACGACATGTTTGAGCTTGTCGCGATCAGCGGTTCGACGGGCAGCGGCGGACACGATTGTGCAGTTGCGTAGGGACGTAACTGTGACTGTTAATCTGCTGAAATCCTATTTCGTAAGTGATAATCTCCCTTCCTTGGGTTGGCGTCGTAGCGTGGTTAGCTTCGACTAGACCTTTGGAAGACGTGGAATGGCAAACAGTAAAAGAGAATGTAATGAGCATTACGATCTATCAAGTCTATTGGGTTTCGTTGTCAAGGTTCGGACTGATAGAAACGGAATGGCGCAAGCCGGCATCGGCTTTTAGTTCAAACATGGTGCCTATTCGACTCGGGTAGGATCGAGACATGAGTGCTAAATGGGACCACGGTGCATCCATCGTGGACCACAGTGTGGAATATGCTGCACAGACTATGCGCGCTCTTCCGGTACTCATGAACTCTATCCCTTGACCTCCGACTGGGGTGAGTCACTGGTCTTCTGAGTCGTGGGAGAAAACGCCTTGTTAGCAGATGTTGGTGTTGCCGGTGCTACTGCTGATTGCTGTTGGTGTAGCACCACTGGCACCCAGACTGGGTCTGTTGTTGTTGCTTCTTCTTCTTCTTGCAAGCCATGGTGGTTGCTTGTTGGTGCGCTGGCTGCAACAGTGTGGTAGTGATAGTGATTGTTTCGAGGCTGGGTAGGTTACTGGTTGGATGAGTGTTGTTGGTGGTGGTGTGTGTATGTGTGGCTGTAGAGGCACTGCACAAACACAATCACAGAAAATCCAAAATCAGGTCCTGGGGACTTGCACTGGTAGAGGATGACCAAGTGAAGCGTCCTCTATCTGGTGGTAACCTTGATTGCCTTCGAAACAGTCCGAAAGGTACTCTCGTGGTGCTCCGAGTTACTCTGGATCGACACCTCGAATCGAATCAACACTGCAACACGTACGTATTATCTTCAACACGTGTTCTCCGAGTTTGGAATTCTGAGGCAAATGTGAGACAAGTTGATTGCACGAGCGTCGGCTTGCTTTCGGAACAGACGTCACTCGGAAGAGGTGCATTCCGTACCGGTTTTGTGAGTCTCTTGTGAGTACCGGTTCCCTTCACCGCAGTATCCTCTGCGGAGGCACGACTGAGATATTCCATACGGAAAAAGGATGGATCGAGAATGGGGATCTGCCACTGCTTGTACTCGATTGGCAGCCGTAACCAAGCCGATTAACAAAGAACTGGCTGGACTATCCTCTCAAGCACCCTCAATTTGATAGGTGGGACGCTTGGTTTCACTCCTACCACTTCAATATTGGTCGAGTTAGGTCGATCAGCAGATTTGGTCGCGATTTTCCTTGTTGGTTGATCTTCTTCTCTTTCCGCTGTCGGCACAGCCGTAACCAAGGCACTCGACAAGTAACCAGTAACCGTGGCGTGTCAAGCAACCTTTAGTTAGTAGGTGGACGTCTTGGTTTGAGCTCAATTGGTCGCGATTCCAGTTTCCAGTCGTCGATCTGTCGGCAGTCGCGATTGAGCGATCGGCAACTCCTCCTCTCTTCTTCGTCCTTGATTTCCACACTGCGGCCACTCTTGTGCTCGCTATTGCGACCTTGTTAATCCTATGAATTCCAGAGGAACTCAGGGGTAGATGCACAAGAGCTGGGATGGAAAACTCTGTTTGGTGGAGACCTCCTTCCACTGGCGCTAGAAAGGCCAGCCCAAGGCTGGCAGCCAATGCTATTCAATCACTGTGGAAGCAACGATTGAACAGTCTAATTGCTCAATACCCTGGCACTGGCCATACAGGATCCGGTCTACTGCAGAGCTCTACTTGTGCTGTTGGGTCTGTTTCTCAGGTCAACTACTTCTTCATTACTTCTTTAAACTATGCTAAGAACAAATACACAAACTCTGATTTAGCGACAAACAGATCCATGCATCTCTTTTGGCTGATATAGATCAAGCCATCTGTCTAGACAGGTCCTGGATGAGGAACAGCATCAACCTTTCTTGCAGAGGAACTCTATGTCCTCTACAGCTGTTCCTATTTTGTCTGATGGTGACACAGCTCTTTGTACTGAAAGAGTGTACAGATGCAGCAGCGATCTTTCCATCAGACTGAGCCAGCACAGCTGCGCCGCACCCATACTATGGCTCCTATGGCATAATCTCATCGCACAGTCGCAAGTCCTGTGTTTGAGAGCGGAGAAGCTTACATCGTAGCCGGTGGACGATTGAAGATTCAGAGCAGCACTTGATGGCATTATTGCCAGCAGTGCTTTGACGTCATTGTGACAAGCTCGTCTCGAGCGTCCCTGTAGCTGGTGCACATGGTGGTGGTGTCTACCATGGGTTACTCGGCATTTTGCCTGTTTGGCCCATAAGAGTTTTGGAGATAAAGTGCTCCTGGGACTTAAGTAGACATTAGTAAACACGGTAGACATTGTAAGACATTGGTAGACATTTGTAGACTTTAGTAAACTTTTAGTAGACTTTAGTAGACTTTGGTAGACTTTAGTAGACATTGATAGACATTTTTGTACTGTTTTACTATGCAATATAGACATTGGTAGACATTAGTAGACTTTAGTAGACATTGGTGGACATTTGGTAGACATTGGTAGACATTTGGTAGACGTTAGTAGACATTGGTAGACATTAGTAGACATTGGTAGACATTAGTAGACAGTGTGAGACATAAGCCACTTTTACTAAGGAGCAACATTTTAAAGCAACTGACAAAATGCCGAGTAACCATGGTTGGGAGATAGACTTTGGTTGTACCGGTAGAGTCGAAAGTGTGGTGTGATGGTTATGTATAAAAACGATCCGCTAAATTGAAGATCGACGGCCGTGCGCTATGGACGCGAATTCGAGGCGAAGCCGAGTGCGGCGTGTACAGTAGCGCGCAGGCCGGAGATCTTAAGATGAGGACGAGGCGAGATCGAGGCAAAGCTGAGGCGGGAAGAGGCCATTGGCCTCTCCGCCGAGTGCTGCAGTCGAGATTGAAGCCGAGACTGAGGCTGTCAATGAAGAGGGCTGTCATTTGTGTGTAATCTGTACAGTGATAATCCGAGAATTAGAGTGATCTGCACATTAAGACCCGCTGCAGATTAAGACCATCGTAATATTGTGAGATTTGTACAGTAACTTCTATAGTAACAGCATATCCAGCTACATGTACTATCAGTTGTACCAGCTAGCTACTAGAGCACTACTAGCTACTAGCTAGAGGATAGCCTCAGTATCAGCTCTTCGTCAATGCCATTGTCACTGCTGTCGTCATTGCCATCGTCAATGCCATTGTCACTGCTGTCGGAAACGGCCATCTTGAAAGGAACGAGTGTGGATAGCCCAGACGATAAACGAACGATAGATGAGGTAAGGAAGAAGGAGTGTCGATAGAGGTGCTTCTATTCTAGATAGACTGTAGAGGTGCTTATGCATGTATGTGCAAAGGAAGCACCTCTATGGAGCGAAGCACCTCTACGGAGCGAAGCACCTCTACGGAGCGAAGCACCTCTACATGTACCGCAAGCCTCGAGCCTCGATAGAGGTGCGAAAAATACTCGATGGAGGTGCGTACATAGGATTCCACGTAGATTCACTACTGGAACATGACTGACGTCATTCGGTCTTAATCTGCAGCGAAAAGAATTCGATGACGGTTGACTGCATATCTTCAACCACTCCTAACTCCACCAATAAGTACACTATGAGGTTGCAAATTTTATGGCATACTCAACTACATGTGTTCTATCGATTCCCCTAGTTACAGTACTATATTTGATATACAGCCCTGAAGAGAATATTCCGCGGAATGGTCAGTCTTAATGTGCAGATCACTCTAGACTATTGTAACTGCTCATAGAGCAAACGCTGTTGTTATTGTCGATTGATCTCGATCGATCGATCGATCGTTCGATCGCCGTCGTTCTTGACCGCTGGAAGCCCGTCATTGTTTGACCGATCGAAACTAGTTGTTGTTGTTGTTGTTGTTGTTGTTGT